>OY856188.1:132677616-132705116 GCA_963693315.1 Diogma glabrata
CAGTTTGATCCCGATGTTGAGTTTGCACAGATAAACAAGTTTCGCTTGTTGGCATATGAGTGCGGACCAGAGGTTGTCGTGGATGATGCTATCATATGCTTGAATGAAATCAACGTAGAGTGAATGCTGATGTTGTACTCCTAACATTTTTCCAGAATCATTCTTAAGGTAAAACATTGATCTGTGGTTGACCGGTTGGGACGAAAACACACTGATAGTCACCGATGATAGATTCGGCGAACGGGATGAGTCGTGCAAGTACGACATTAGCTAGTATTTTATATGTAGTGTTCAACAGTGCGATGCCACGATAATTCGCACTCTTAAGGCAGTCACGTTTCTTATGTAGCGGAACAATGAGAGCTGTTTTCCATTCAGCAGGTAGTTCTTCTTGGTTACATGGTTACGAATTACATCGATACCTGGTTATTTAGGATTTTTTAATTTTTTGATGGCAGCTTCCACTTCTATTGTTGAGTAAGGGACAAAAATCTTCTCACTTGACGGAGCAATTGCTCTAATAGGATGAACTTCATTCGTCCTATTCAGTAGATCTTGAAAGTGGGATTGCCATACTGCTAGCACATCACGTTCGTTTGTTGTAAGCTCGTTGTTTCCATTTTTGATGGCTGTGGATCTTGGGTGGAAATCTTTTGTCAGATTCCGCGCATTGGCAAAGCGCATTCGAATTTCCATTAGCTGCATATTGGTCGATGTTTTCGACACAGCTCTTCAGGTGTTCGCGTTTCTGTTTCCGTAGGAGTTTTGCTGAGGCTTTTCTGACGCATAGATAATCAGTTTGGGAGCCTCGGGTGTTCCTTGTTAGCCATTTTCCCGCTGTTTTTGTTTGTGCTCATCGCTTTCGTGGCACTCGTCATCAAACCATTCGTTACGTGATTTCGGTGGTCGTTTTCCGATTGTACTTTGTGCTGCGGATATAATGGTTGATTGAAGCGTTTGCCATTTTCTTGTATGTTTAGTGGCATCTCAGACGAGATGTCATGCTCTTCTATGCTTTGCGTTACTATTTCCTGATATCTATTCAGCGTTTCCGGATGTTAAAATGCTTCGACATTCCAGCGTACGGTCTATTTTGCTTGTCTATTAAATGTAGATGATAACTTGCACTTGTACTTAAAGATGACAAGCATATGATCGGTGTCCATATCAGCACCTCTATATGATCGAACGTCAGTTATACTTGTAGAGTGTCACTTAGAAATCATGACATGATCGATTAGATTTTCAGTTCTTCCGTCGTTTGATTTCCACATGGCTTTGTGGATTCTCTTATGAGGATAGAAAGTGCTAGAAATTACTAGATCATACATCATAGCCAGTTCAGCTGCGTGAAAACTGTTATTGTTGCTGGTATGATACAAGCTGTTAGGGCCGATATATCTTTTAAGTTCTGCACTTCTACCAATTTGAGCATTGAAGTCACCTAACACGATTTTTATATCGTGCCGCGGGATGTTATTGATGACTTCTTCGAGTTCTAGAAAGAACAGGTCTTTAATGTCATCTGCTTTGTCTTCAGTAGGTGCATGAACATTGATGATCGTACATTAAATTTTTGCGTGCGGATTCTCATTGTGCATATCATCCGCATATTAATTGGGCGAAAGTCGATAACATGTTGATTCACGCGACGGTGTATGAGAAAGCCAACTCAAAATTCTCCTCCGTTTTGATGACCGCAATAGTAGAGAGTGTATCCCTTGGCTGTTTCGTGGATTCCACTCCCTGGCCATCTTAGTTCTTGTAATGCCACTATATCTAGTGTGTAGCTATTGATTTGGTTTGTAACTTTTAATAGATGATCTTCTAAGGTTTAGCACGTTCCAGATTCCCATTTTAAATCGTTGTCCGGGTACAGTTTCCGAGGTCGTTCTTGAAATGGTTCCGAGATAATCCAAAGCCAGTGTACAGAATTCATGACAAATATTTTTTTACGAAAATAGGGTGTAGCCCTTCACCCAACCCAAATTTTCGTGAATAAGTTCGTTCTGCATCTTAAGGTCACCAGAAACAACATTTTTACACGTTTATATAGCGAGCCACTTGATCCAAGAAAGACGCCCGCTCCAAGCCGCCCTTTACATGGAGAACAGACGCTTGAATTGTATTGGTTTTATAGCGCCAATGACTCGCCATGGTGTAGAATCATTGAGTATAAGCAGTATTTACTCTGCCCCTCTAAACTACACCAACCTAATTCTGTTAGCGTTACCCAGGTAGCACAGCGTGGACGTTGAATTTCGGATTTTCTACAAAATAAACCCTATCACATAATAAAATACGACATAGCCCAATATTTGATAGTCCAATGTGATAGGATGGAAGAAATAAAAAAAATGTGAAAATTTAAATATTTTAAAAAATATGCAGCAACAAAACTAAAATTAGGTTGCCAATAGCCCTAGTACTTGTGGCATATTCCTTGATCTTGTGACGTAGGGCCTTCCTCGAGGATTAAAGCCCTTACATATATAGTTATACGAAACTCATTACTTCGAGCAAGCAACATCGTGCTATTATCAACGAATATTCCATAACTAAGATTGAGAGTGCTACCGTTGACTGAATAGAATTGTTCATTCGTCAACACCACTAAGGTTCAATTTGGTTAGTAATAACTCACTGCTATTACCAGTGGTATATGAAATCTCACGTTAACTCAAATGCCAAAAGTACGGACGGGAGTAGCGAGGTTATCACACCCATAGCTCAAAAACTTTAAATATCTACTAAAACTGAAGTCTGAAACCTCCATGCGAACATAATTTTTCGTAAATTTTAACACGATGACAAGTTTACGTTGATCAAACCCGAAAAATTTCATGATCCCGTAATCACATGATATTCTTCCATTAATCCAGGGGTTTCTGAATCATAAAAATGTGCCTAGAACCCGAGATTCAAGTAGGGATTGTTATTTCCCACATGACATAAAAAATACCAGATTTATAAGATTTGTTCAAGTTATTTTGGAAATGTTTTTCGAATAATAGGCATGTGTAACAGTCTGGCGGCTTTGTTGATGTTTAGCTACCTTAAAAGTTTTATAATTTGGGTTTAAAATGAAGTTCTTTCATATTAACTTCTCAAGATGGGGTTTAGGATATTTCTTTACGAGTACGAGTATAGTCCGAGCACAGTCAGATGTTGATATCTTTAGGTGCTGGTTGATGAACTGTAATCGGTCAACGTTAGCACTCTCAATTTTGCGTATAGAATATACATTCGTAATTGAATTGTACGCATTTGTCTAAACAAAGAAGCGAGCCTTCATATAATTATATCTGGGTTTTATTCATTTATTCCATAATTCGTTACATGATCAAGAAATATGGCACTAGGTTGATATTTGGAATCCAATTTTAGTTTTGCTTCTGCAAATTTCTTCCATCATAAAATATTGGCCTATGTCATATTTTATTATATGATAGCATTATTTACATTAATAAAAAACTGATCTTTAAAAAGAATAGAAAACAATAAAAAAGGTGTGTAGATCAACACCTCAGCACGTATGTTGTCCAAGGTCTTCAAAGGTTTATACTACACAACACATTTTATTTTACAAATAAAATCAAATCGCCAAAAAATTATACAATAATTAAATTATTATTTACTTACTATAACTAAAATATTTATTACTTAAAAGTTTACAGTTTACAAAAGTTTATTTGTGCTCTTTGTGCTCCTTAAAATTGTAATCACAAGGTAAAAACCGGCTGGATCATTGGCAACTACATTTTTGTTTTATTTTAGCAAATTTTTGTAAAAAATTTGCCATTTACTTTTTAGTTTAATTTTATTTTCTCTATTCTATTATAAAATATACCCTAAAATATACAATAAACAAGACCCCGCCAGGATTTCGACTTCCAGTCGTCGGACTGGAAAAACGCGCCTGAAAATTTGTCGGACAATATGACCGACCCTTGAATTTCACTAATTTTTGTTAAACAATCCTGTAAAAATTAGCTTTGTGGTAATTGATTTTCAATACCCTGGTACTTTGGCGTGTTTGAG
This sequence comes from Diogma glabrata, assembly GCA_963693315.1. NCBI lineage: Eukaryota > Metazoa > Arthropoda > Insecta > Diptera > Cylindrotomidae > Diogma > Diogma glabrata. Next base: position 132,681,658 of record OY856188.1, read on the forward strand.
TTGTCAGACTCGACAAAAGCAGACAATTTTTTGTCAGACAAAGTTACCTTCGGTTTCTAAAACAAATTTCCACACCCCCCCCCCCCTGAATAAATAACAAAATTGTGGTAATAAGTATACAAGGGAAATTGCCATGTTTCGGAGTTTTCCGAGGGAAAAAGCGGCCGAATCAAGGAAAATAACAGATAAAAAAGTTGTAGGACTCGTCAAGGACAAGCGCCTTACGAAGTATAAAATATGTGGTAATCATCAAATGAAATCGGCGCCGGTCCAGGGACTATATGTGTTGTTGTGACACATATTGTAATTCCTACTACTCAACACAGTTTATTAAAAAAAACAGAGTGTGCTTATGACCGCACGGCAGAAGTGAAAACTTCATTGGCAATCGTATTAGTAGTATTTGGATCATATTAGTAGAATAAATGAGAAACAAGTCAGAACGATAAACCGCTAACTACACACACTAACCTCACAATGTAAACCAAATAATTGTCAAAATAGCACTCATATGCCAATAGAAGGGACTAAAGTACGCGTGGTTGTCACATCCATAGATCAACAAGTTTAAATTTTACAAATCTTCCTGCGGAAAGCTAAGCAAATTCATTGGTATTAATGCGCATTGTTGCCGTTTGCAAATCACTATCGGCTAAGTGCCACCATTTTTAATTATTTTATTTATCATGATTGCCATCCATGTTTAATCATACATAAGCTATGCTTCTTTGTATAGAGTTTATGCGATTTCCGTCTCGTAATTGTGAGCTTTAAATCGATATAATCGATTTTATCAAGTATCAAGTTACAAGTATTAAGTCTTCACTTAATTTTAGAAACATGTATTACATACAATTCCAAACCGACAACATATTTCGTGAAGATGATAAAATTCCAATACATATAATTTTGATATACAAATGTAATTGTTTCAGGTTATACTATCTTTCTTACGTTATTTTTAATTTCATAAAAATTATGTTCTCAATAAAAAAAAACATTGATCAAAGCAAACTACCGTTTAAAACGATAGTTAAATAAAAAGAAAATTAAGTGTACACAACAATTTCCCAAATGTTCATGATGATTAATGTGTTAATGTATAAAGGACAAACAGACATACTTTCAATTTTATATATATTCAATATTTATTTAGCATAATGACTCGAATGCAAATTGCAAAAGTAGCAATATAACTTTAAAAAACTGCGTTATAGATCAAATTTTTAAAATTCGTATAAAGAAATGTTTATTATTTTTATGAATTCATAAATAAAAAAAAATAACTTTAATGGTATTTAATAAAAATTAAAAAAAAAACAATAAAAGAATATGTACCACAGCAGGAGTTGAACTCACTACCTACAGCCCATCAGTTGAGCACGATATCCACAACGCAATTTAAAACGTTAAGAAATGATAGATAGATTATTATTTATTATTATTTCGAGTCTTTCACCTCAGAGCGTGACGGATCCGCCTAACTTACTACCTACGGAAAAATCTGTGTGTGGTGCGCCAAAAGAAGTTTTCACTTCAGAAAATATACCTAGGTTGAGAAGGCAAATATATACCTCGAACATTATATCCTGAGGCACGTAGCGCCAAGTTCTCGTTCAATAATAGCTAACTTCTCAACCTTGTTATATAATCTACTATTTTACATCTATTGAGGAGGCCGAGTTTTCTTGACGCGCTCTTCGCCATCGCCATTATATGATCGTTCCAGGGTAGGTCATTGGATATTGCGACTCCCAATAAACGCATGCTTTCACATTCGTCTATTTGTTCGTCACACATACTTATTGAAATATCGTTGGAGAACTCGGTCTTTAAGCTGAAAACAATAAATAACTGTGTTTAAGTGGTATTAAAATTGACCAAATTGTTGCCACCCTAAACGACGACTTTTTCTAGGTCCTCATTAACATTTATGGTAGCGTCCTCCGTGCGGGATTTATTCGTTCATGCATTTTACCCTTTAAAAATAGGGGCACGAATGACTTGTGCAGTGTACGGTCGTCTGCAAAACTATTTATCGGGTTGCTGTGCTGGTAATTCTCAACAGTTGTTGTTTTATATAATTAAAAAATAGAGTGGGGGATAAAACTGAGCCTTGGGTACACCAGCCTTAATTAATTTCGACTCAGACTGATTGATTTAAATTGAATTAATTTTCTTTTATCTGAAATGAATCATGTTTTGCAATGTGAAATGTTTGCGACAAAAAAGCTGGACGACTAAATGTTAGATCGCGATTCTTTTTTTGGGAATACCTTGTTTGTTAATATGTGGGATCTTATTCAATTTGGAAGTTCTGTTGCTGTTTAAACCCTTTCACGTTTTCCAACAAGCTTGGGTTTGAATTTCTTTCACATTAACTCGTGAAGATTGGATTTGCGGTATTTCTGGCGTTTCCAAAACAGTCCGATTTTTCGCAAAGGTTAAAGCAGTCCACGAACAAAATAGTTTTTCTTGTGACAGTTAACATCAACGTAAATGATCGAGAAATAGAAGATTTAGACCAGAATTTATATAAATAATTACACTGCTTTCGCAATGTCAATTTCTGTTTAAGATTTAAAATTTTAACTGGCTTTTTAATATACTTTACGTTTGTTGTTTTCGTTTAAATCAAAATTTAATTAAAGTAATACTTTCCATTTACAGATCTCAGTTTTCTCAAGCTCTTGTAGTTTCAACATTATGTAACTTAGAATTATTACAATTAAATGAAGTTGAAAATGATGTGAATTCTTCAACTACAATACAATCAAATAGCTTAGTAAGTCGGGAAGGAGTGGAAGAAGAAGAAGATGAAAATGATTTATTTAATAATGGTATTGAAAATCAAATAAATCATCAAATGGGTATACCTAGAGGAGGAAGTTGCGGCGTAGGTGGTGGCGGTGGTGGTGGTGGTGGATGTGTTCAAAAGCAAATAAAACCAAAACAAGCCACTAATTCTTCGAAACCACTATTAAATAGTGGTGGGATAGTCAATCAAGAACGACGTCATCGTCCAACACCACCTCCCTCACAAAGTAAACAATCACGTGATCTAAAATCTGCAAATAATTCAGTATCATCAACTAAACATGTTCCTGATACTAGGTAGTCTTGTTATTATATAAACTTAAATATATCATGAAAATTTAAAATATTTGTATATATATTTGTGTATTTATATATACATTTATATATATATTTAATTATTTAACAAAATAAATTAATTTAATTATTATTATTATTAAAAAAATTGAACATAGAATCACATAATTACACGAATTGTTACCCTGTAATTATTTAATATATATGTTGAAATTTAATTATTAATTTTCATTAATATTTTTTCTTTGTATAGTTTAGTTTAAATAAACAAATTTAGAAACTTTCAAAATTGATACAGCATTTTAGAAGCTTTTGAACATATTTGAAAAAATCTATAATAGGACAGTGCTGTAAATATTTACATGTATTACAAAATAAATTTTTGTTTTCCGTTTTAATTAAATTTTTTCATATTTTCTTTTTAATTGTGTTAACAACAACTACAATATTGGATCTAATAAGAATGTACATGTATTACAAATAACTTTCAATATATAAAATATTTTGATTTAAATCACTGAAAATATAGTCAAATACTTATTAAAGAAATATTTTAGTAATTTAATTCGAAAACTATTGTTTTCTATTCTATCAGCTGATAATCTTCAAAATGTTATCTAGAAGTGTTTCACAGGAAAAACTTCGAATAATGATACATACTACGGGTTGTCAATTATTCAGAAGTCAGTTTATATGGTTGGTAATTGGCAGATTCTATGAACTTATCTGATCATATATAAAATAAATCCGAAATTCCGAACATCCGAAATTAAAATAATTGATAAGAACAGGAACTAGAAAAAAATAAACAAACTGCAAACACCAAACATCGACCATTGGCCATTGTATCCGGACACGAATAGGAAGCTGGAACGTCAGGCCACTAACAAAATCATTGAGACAGGTACAAAAGGAAAAGGCAATGGTTAAATATAAGATCCTGATATTTGAAAACTCAGTGAGATCAGAAAGAAAAACTAGTACTCCTAGTAACGAAGAGTCGAAAGATGGAGCTATTATTTCCAGAAATCCTAACAAATTTGAAGAAAAATTGATTTTCCCATAATTAAACAAAGTATCTGATTTAAAAAATAAAAGATTAAATTTCGGACTAAATCGTGAAAAAAATTAAAATTTTGTAACAAGTTTTAAAAGAGTTTCAAAACATCTGCGAAAACTTAATTTAAATAAGAAATGTTTTACTTGCACCCTGATTACCGAAGGCCAAGTCATGTCACTTTAAATGACTGAAGTCACATTGCATCAATTTTCGTCTTGTTGAAGTCGTTTTTTACGCCTCAAGTCATTTTATACGACAGATGTCACTTTAAATTTCATTTTAGTGGCCTCAATTTTTCATGTGACAATAATTTTTTCAAACGTATTTAATTGTTTTTGTGAATTTGAAGAACGTAAAATGTAAGATTTTGTTAGTTTTGAAGTTTTTTAGTTTCAGAATTTTTAGTTTTAATCGTGACCGTTTTTATCGACTTCAATAATACCAATTTGTAAGCGACGTGACATGACTATAGTCATGTCACCTGATGTGACACGACTTCAGTAATCGAGGTGTTGATTTGCAAAATTAAAACATGAAGAAATTGTTTTGAAAATAGGTATAATGTTAAACGAAACATTTTTTGGTGGATTAATTTCTGGAACCTTGCGACGAACTAAGGTCGAGCAAATGATGACATAGATGTGACCAGAAATTTCCTTCGACAACAATCGTGGGGACGTCCCACCCCTTGAAAAGTCTTAGGCCTGACTAACAGCTAAACTGAGGGAAAGTAGAAATACTAGGTTTTACTGACTGTGCCAGTTGGCAACATCAGTTAACGCGAGCATCTGTAATCCTGGAGAGCAACTAAATATCAACATACCGAGCGTGGGTCATAAAAGTTAATGTGAGAGAAGAGACAACCTCCCTAGTACATTGAGAGCAGAAATTCTAAGTGATATTACCCAAATGCGAGAAAATGACATAACCTTGACAAATTGGTTCTCTGAAAAGACAAGAAGGTGGACGAGAAGATAAAACGCCAGACCAACTACAAAAAATAATTGGAGCCGTTGAGTGGATTGTCCCGAAATGTGCTGATTGTTGCGTGGTATTTGGTATTCAACTCACGGTATCGGTGGTATAGCATAAATCACTGGTTTGTTTGAGATGACTGGCAAGACCCAGTCATCAACCACATATCGGTGGTATAGCATAAATCACTGGTTTGTTTGAGATGACTGGCAAGACCCAGTCATCAACCACATATCCGATTTCGTTATATACGAGTTTGGATTTCCTCAGGTTAATTATAAGCCGACTCCCGCCAATCGCTCGGCGAATAGGGTATGGTGCTCTTCAAGAAACGAAGAAGTTTCAAACAAATCGGTTAAATAAACGAAGAGTCGGTCGTGTAATTGATGAGGGATTATAGCTATGGCAAACTGTAGAACTCAACTGTCGGGGTTACTTCACATATGAAGTGGGGTTGGAGAATAAAGTTTTTCCAAAAATCAATGGAGCAGAGGTTGCTTACCTGACTGGGTGTCCGAATATCAACAAAGGATGACTTTGTCCCAAAGCTATACAATACACCAAAAACAGCTTAATAGATCGACACACTTTTGGTGTATAATTTCAAACAGCAGTAGTTCAGCGGATGTATCACTCGACAGAGCATCATTTCTAAACATCTCCATATGGGACATAGAAACAACACTCGTCAGAATCATATCCCAATTACAATATCGCCCCAAAGGACAATAACAGTGTAAACATGACTACCAATTTCTTGAAAGCTATCCATATTAACCATCTTCCTTCATAACACGAAAATGAAAGAGCCAAAAGACAGTTGAATCATTTCACAGGGCTCGTTGCATGATTGATAAATATGAAATTGCATAAATAGGTCTAGAAATTGAGACCTGATGTCATGTGCAGGGTTGATGTATGAACCGTATGGACAAACCTAAAACGAGACTTCTGCCTAAAAAATAAAAACGGTTACGGATGAGGAGTAACGTTACAATAACAGCAATATATGTATATGTAGTTAGTTTGTTCAGTGTTTAAAAAAAAGTTATGCTATCGTCCACATTCTTCTTTCTGTCGCTAGTTTCATATTTTTTTAACTCAAGTCAGACTTGCACGTCGAACTGTCAAAAAATTCTTTTATTTATTTACGTGCGGATTTATGTTAAAAGTTATTTAAAGTTTATTATTTTCCTGTAAGATATTTTGCTATTTATTGTTTTCATTGGTTGAATAAGCCGACGAATTTATAAAATGTCTGAGACTGATATTACAAAAATGAAGGTAAAAGATAACAATTGTAGGTTGATGTCATATAATATATTGAGGTTATATTTTCTGTTCTTTAAATAGGTTGCGGATCTTAAAAAGGAATTGAAAGCTAGAGGCATTAGCACGACTGGTAATAAAATAGAATTGCAAGAACGGCTTCAAACTGCGTTATTGGGTTGGTTTACTATATTTTTTTATTTAGCAAGTTGTAAATAAATAATTTGTTAAATTGTAAATTATTTTAGATGGTGATTCAGTATTAGAAGATTCAGCTATCTCAGAAGAACTACTTGATGAAGATGTTTTAAACGTAAGTATATACTACATTGTCTGCTTATCACTTGCAAATGTCTGCTTATCGCTTGAGTTTGCAATTCTTCCTAGTTTTTCTATGCAATTCTTCCGTAGTTTTTTAACGATTCGTCAATAACCTTTTCAAAGATTTGATAAAGAAAAACATAGTCTGTTCAGGCATGGGTAATTTTATTGCTCGCGCTGTTTCGGTAGACCAGTCGGCTGTGACCTTAAACCAGGTGTTGGAAGTTGTACATGAGGTTGCACTACAAATCCAATGGTTGAGTGTCGTTTGTTGATAAAACCCTGGAGTATATGCGATACATAATTGAAGAAGGAAAAGTTTTGCTATATACAGTGAATATAAATCCTATATCGAGATTGCAAAGTCAAACAACGTTTGTCAGCTTTAAGTTTTTGGTTACGGCAGAATAGCAGTCGATAAGAAAATTCAAGAAGAAGCTTACCATCGAGCCTGTACGAATGTCCAGGTAAGTTCAGGTAAAGTTTTATGCTAATAGGAAAGAGCGATAAAATAGAGTTGGATAACTATACACAGGTTTCTACTGTAGTAGACACACTAGCACGAGTAAGGCGCTATAGTAGTTACGCAGTTACAGTGGAAAATTTCCGCGTTTACTTGATCTGAAATTTAAATACCGACAGACTGAAACGTCCTAAAAAACGATGGCCATTGAGGTTTGTTACTCCATCACAAAATCTTGATGACAGCCTCACGAAGTACGGATTATATGATCTTAAACTCTAGTTGCGTTGACGTATGCGGTCTTTCGACTCTTTTTCAAGAAGTGTTAACTTAGCAAAAAGGAGATGAACAAAGATGTCGAATTTTTGGAATTTCGGTTTAAACTGAGCAGACAAATCCTTAAAGAAAAATGAATTATTTTTAAAATTAATTAAACAAATACAAATACTTTTGAAAAACGCTATTATAAAATTTTTAAATAAATATGAATTCGGGCAGATTTATGGTCAAGTAACTTTTGGCATCATGTAAAGTATTTGCAATTTGAAATCATTATTCATTTTCTCCTTTTTAGTCAAATAAGATTAGATTAGAAAGGATGGACATATAGCACTAGGGAAACTTGTTATGGCACGCAGAATCTATGGTGCATAGCACCGTGTCCGAGTATGGTTTCATAACACATTCCACAAACCTTTCTATCTGATTAATGAAATCTAATACCAGTATTAGAGTTAAAAATTAGAGCTTTGATACTAGAAAGGGTCGGGTATACACACAAAAAGTGCTAAGAGTTCTCCCTTTGAAATACTGGTCTATCTTACTTTGCCTGCTGGCTGAATAGGCAGACAGAGTAAGCTTGAATTCATATTCCCCTAATGTTCTCTATATCAAAGGGGTTCCCAAATTTACGGAAGATATGAATTAAATAGAATAGTTATTTTTTGGAAAACTATTTTTTTTTATTTAATCATAAAGTACATAGAATAAGATTGTGTATGTAATAGGACGTTGGGCAAAATATACCCCACGACTCACACACCCACTTTTTTGGCATGAATTGATCGGTTTGCATAAATGTGATTGAATTTCGTTAATGCAGTTTTAAACACTCCTTCAATGCACGGGTAGTTGTGGGTTTGTTGGCACAGACCTTTGTCTTCAAATAACCTCGGAAAAGCCCGTGGTGTTAAATCACATTCCCTAAATCAGAGGTCACATAATCTAGACGTTAATCCTGCAGCCAAATTCTGTAACTGTGAAGCGGTGAAGTGATAAGTTTTTTATCACTTCACCGCAAAAATATCTAAGTGAGTGAAGTTTTAAAACTATAAAGTTAACATTGACTTTTTATTTGGCAATAAAATTAAATCGTTTCTTTTGTTGTTATTGACATTATGTCAAAAAACACCATAACGTCAATGCGTTTTGATTTTTTAAAATTGCATTTCTTAATAAACACAGATTAATTTTTCAAATTTAATTTCTAAAATATTTATATATATTTAATTTTGTAAAAATGAAAGTGAGTGAAATATTTTTCTGGCCAGTTATCTTCATTTTGTTCCAAAAAATTTGGTCCCTGAAGGCTGAAACCATCGGGTTTCGTATTCCAATTTGGGTATTATTTGCCACTTTGTAGCTTCGTCAGTAACATTCTGCTTGGATGGAATCCAATGCCATTCATTTAAATTGGTAGTCTCCAAGATTTCACCAACCCGGAAGGCTATAAATTGTTTGTATTGTCTTTGGGCCGAATTTAACCAGCACAAAACAGTTTTCGTTTTTTTTATATTGTTTTTGTTTAGATATTAACATGTATAATAATGCACAGTAAAAAATGTCACATTCAATGCAGGCACAACAGTAAATAATTAAAGGAGAGGAGTGGAAAGTGAAGGAGCAAGAAATGCAAGGAGGTATTAGAGGAAAGGAAAGGAAATGTGTAAATGCTTGGTAAGACTTTCAATGTGAGAGAGCTAGTTTCTTTGACCAGAAAATCCGTCTGGTAAATTTTAGAGAATGTGTACTGCATATATTTTTCGCCAGGAGGCTTCCTAACGCTGCAGCTTCAAACTCCAGTCAGGGAATAGAAACTAGTTTCAGTGGCGTCCCACATGTTTTGGCACAAATTAACGCACACTTAATTTGATTATTCCTTTCCAATCTCAGATATGCCGCTGCACAGTACGCCTTCGCACTCTCAACTACGAATTTGTGCAGTTGCACGTTGTCACAGTCAGAAAAATTATTATTTATCAGGTAACAACTGGGTATTCTCAAATTCTCTATTTGATGTAATATTTTGATCCACTGTAACCAATCTTCAAACTTTTCATAAGAAGTTTGACCTATTATTCAATCGATGGTCGTCCTATTCAACCGATGATCTCTAAATATCTTGTAGGTCTATTTTGTGGCAGAGTGGATCGAATACCGACATCAGATTTCGATGACATTCTCGATATTCGCGTTTTGTTGGTCGACGTTCACCCGATAAAATTTCTTTTTTGCCTTATTATATTTTATTTTTTTATTAAAATTTTTTATTTTTATTTTTATTTTTATTTTTTATTTTTATAAAATGTGTTGTGTAGTAGGAACTACAATATGTGTCACAATAACACATAAAAACCTTTCAAGACCAAGGTCCCACAACAACATATGTTCAAAGGTGTTGATGGACGTAAATCTTTAATTTTTTTATATTTTTTGTTAAAGAATGGATAACTAAACAAAAAATCCTATCACTGACAAAATATGACATAGTCCAATATTTTATGATTTTATGATAATATTTTTACAAAAATTTGCTGAAACAAAACAAAAATGTAGTTGCCAATAATCCAGCCGGTCGCATATTCCTTGATCCTGTGACGCAATTCTTAACGATTAAAGCCCACACATAGTTATATGAACGCTAGTTTCTTCAAGGAAGCAATAGCGTCTCATCATCAAGGATTATTTCACAGCTAAGATTGAGGGTGCTACCGTTGACTGAATACAGTTCATCCGACTAGTGATATCTCACTGCTTTTGCCAGTGGTATGTGATATCTCACGTTAACTCGTATATTAGTAGCAGGGACTGGTGTACGCGGGGTTGTCACACCCGTAGATCAAAAATAAAAAAAAATTTCAAAACAATAAAAACTGATCTCTCCATACTGATCCCTCCACGTACCAGTATTCAGTGTTACACCACCACATGCTGAGTATTTTTTCCGATGTTTCTTCTGGGCTCATGTTAAGTTATTTTTTGCAGTCGTTTTCTTATTCCAGCATGCGTTTTACATAATTGGAATTGGATAGCCAATTTCTTATAACAAATCCTCCTTGTTGGTGTATATATTTTACTTCTTGTGCCAGTTGCAATGCTTCATTTTCGGTGTCAGTGCTATAAAAAAAATCATCGACATTATGATTATCTTTAATCACCTTGGCTTCCAATGGATATTGATTTCGGGATTTCTAAGCAATTTTATTTTTAACGTATTGGGCACTACTCTGTGAACAGGTTTCTCCAAAGGTTACCTGCATTATATTATATGTGTCCAGTTTTTTTGTTTTATTAATTAATTTTTGCTTGATGAAACACTTCTTTAGTGTCCCACATATTGCTATTTTACGTTTACGAAACTGGACCAACGTTCACGAAACTGGACACCAATGATGCTAAATTATCGAGTCCCTTAAGCAACATAGAGTTTATCGATATTTCATTTGACTTCAATGCAGCATCCCAAACAATTCGTACTTTTCCCGGTTTGTTTTTATTAACCACTAGGAAAATTAAGAGGTACCATATATATACGATCATATTCTTTTTGCAATTCTTTTGCAGATACTTTGCGAATATAACCTTTTCCTTCATAATCCTGAATTTGCTTGTTCAGATTATAATGTATCTTTAAGGTTTTGATCTCGATTCATTCTTTTTTCTAAGCAGTTGAATCGTTTTAAGGTCGTTTCGTAGCTCTGAGGCACTTGATCATACTTCCATAAAAGGCCCACTTGAAATCGATTTTCGCTCCGCTGCATTGTATCAGAATCTTGAATGCTCAAATTCTCCAGTGCGAATTGTTCTTTCATCATATTTTATGTAGGTCCTCGTCTTGGTTTGTTGTTATGCATTGAGAATCATGGAAATTGTGTGTGAGTATTCTATCATTGTTGTATAACATATTTGTTTAACACTTGTTTTTTACGCACGTTAATATAAATTTAAAAAAAAAAAAAATAAAAGATTAAATTTTATTTTTATGATCACTACAGGAGTAATTACTCCTGAGGATGTCCTAAAAAGACGAAATATATAGAATGATCATAAAAATAAAATTTAATCTTTTATTTTTTTTTAAATTTATATTAACGTGCGTAAAAAACAAGTGTTAAACAAATATGTTATTCAACGAATTACGCCAAGAGCCTACGGCAAAAAGTGTAAACTATACTATCATTGTTGTCTCATTTATTGGATTGACTATTTCCGTATATCGTCCATCCCAGTATGGTTTTTACTGCAATGTGTTCCTTCCATTTTCTTTCTTTGGTCTTCAATGGTGCCACTAGTTTGGCGTGCTTTGGACCAATGAGTATTCGTGGCTTTGCATTTTCATATGATTCTCTATTGGAATATTTCTCAAATACTTTTATTTTCTAGTTAGTTCGTTTTTATTTAGGGATTGCTCTGGGAGTACTAGTTTATCCACTATACCAACGTTATCCATTCGGTATTGCAGTTTGTTATTTCCCATTTTTGAAATATGAATAGTGCACTTTCTAGAACCTTCCTCGTTGTTATCCATCAGTCCAGTTTAGACACACTGTTTCTGGAATACTCTAGATATTGATGGATTTTATCATCCATCAGTGTTGATGAAGATCCATCATCTAACTAGGCAAACGTTTCTATTGATTTTTCTTTGTCGTATATTACAACTAGTAATATTCTAAACAGTGTCGAATTATTTTCTGATTGATGCACTGTCAAATTCTCAGGTGTAGATACCACTGGTTCTTGTTTGATCAGTATCGTTGTTGGTACCGCATTTTCTCGCTTACGACTGTTTTCTATATCTTTTTTCTCATAGTCGGTTCATTGTAAAGCTGTGTGATGTGGTTTTAAATATATGCTGCAAAATTTCTCTGGCGGGCATTTCCGTCTGATGTTTGCTCAGGGGTGCGTTTCGAAATTAACCATGGTTAATCATAAGGTAATAATGTCACTAATGTCAAAGTTAAAATAGTGACGTCAAGTGTTGAATTAAAACTTTTTGGTTAATTATGGAACGACATTTGGCAGAGTAAATTTAACCGCGGTTAACCATAGTTAATTTCAAAACGCACCCCAGGCAATCTCTGAATAGATGATATTTTTTGTAGCTTACATTTTTTTTGCAGTGCTGTTATCTTTGAATTTTGTACAGTTTTTATTACATGTTACACATATCGCATTTTTACATTTTTCTTCGATTTTTCTTTTCGAAGAGTGCGAATTGACGACATATTTTAGTGTTAACTGCTTTTTACTTTCAAAGGGTTTTACCTCATTTTTTGTTTTATTTTTTATGGTTTTATTAACTTTTGTGGTTAAATGCTGTTGACGTAAATGAAATTGTCTTTCTAGCCATGCTATTCATCCAATTTCCGTACACTTCTAGATCCATCCATGATAATCTGCCCAATCCATCTTCATTTGTGGTTTCAATTTGTTGACTAATTCTTGCATTAATAACAAGTTGCTGAAATGCTGTCATACCCATAGACCATTGTAGCATACACATTTTTTACTGCAATCTAGTATTCTACTATTGATTCCAATTTATCATCTTTTGGTGATGTAGCAATGCGAACGTTTTTTAACACATCGTTTATTATGATCTCTGGACGTCCATACAGCATTACCAATGTATCAATAATTTCCAGTACGTTGACTGGCAACACCAATGAATTTCGAACAGATTCCAATGCGTAACCTTTAAAGCATTTTGATAAGCGCATTAGAGTTTAAGTGTCGGGTTGTCGTTATTGGGTTGAAACTTGATTATGAATTATGATCTGCGGTTTTCATTTCAGCTGTTTTCGTTACAAACGGTATCGCATTTCCAGAGTTTTGTGGAAACGATGCATGTATCGCACGATGCATATTTTTTGGACGGTTTATTTCAACTATTTCATGATTTATATTTGAAAAATACGACGTTGTAGATTCTACGTCGTTCGGCCTAAACATGATTTATTCCAACATTTCTATGTTCGGGAATGATTTGGTGGTTCCGAACTTTTCACATGTGATTGTTGGTTTGGCCAACACTCTGAAATTTATGACATTTTCTGGCTGGGCTCTGTTAAAGATCTCTTCTACGCAATGTTTAATTCGCCTTGTGCTGGTACTCCTCATGAAGATGTTTACTCCACTGCCATTTTCTCAGCGTTCTATTTCCATCGACCTTTGTCGTTGTTCTGTATGTTTCTTGTTGGCTTCCAACTGACGTTCATTCCTGATGTTCCCGTTCACGTTCTTGTTCTTGTTCATGTTTTTGTTCCAGAAATGCAAGGTGATCAAATTTTTTTAACTCCAATCTGGCTAGCGTAGCATTTGTTGACGAAACCCCTGAAATTCTGGATGTCGCTATTGACATTGTCATTGATGCCCTTGACTTTTGATCGTTATTTTGTTTTAACTGTGCTGAAGCACATGGTTCTTGCCAGTGACGTTATTCCGAACATTATGTAGTTTTTTGCTGATCTGCTATTTTTGTTTTTAATTGTTGTCTACAACGCGATCGGTAATGTTCGGCTGCTATCAAATACTAAATACTGGAACGTTCCACAAGCCTTCAATAGTCCTTTTAACCTGTTGAGACTTACTGCCTTTTACGTCGATTTCCCATTATAATGTATTTCTCGCTAACCATTTTCCAACGTCGTTGTTATTTTTCAGCAATCGAAAGCTGCTATAACACTCTGATACCAACCAGTCTTATGTAATGGCATCTTTTTATTATTTTTTTTATTTAAATTTAATTTGGCTCGGCGAATTTGTTGTTAAAGTATAAGTAGCCCTTTTTATCATCAGAGGTTTATAATATATATTTTATTGGTGCAACCAAAATTCCTATTACAAACATTATTTTATTTAATTATTTAATAAAATTCAATTTACCAAGTATGCTCACTTTTTAGTAATTTTAACTCGATTCACAATTTTACTTATAGATTAACAAGATTAATAAGGATTATTATAAATTTAAATTTTTAACAAATTCATATTTTTGCTGTTCTTTTTTCTATAATCTAATAAAAAGAAAATGAATGTTTTTTTCCGTGTTGTTTTCTTTTTGTTTTCTTTTTTTAGATTTTTTAATGCTACTGCGATTGGCGTTTATAACATCTTTATTTAAAAATGATCAAAAACCTTGGTAACAATACCGAAATTTACCGGTTAGTCAGAAAATTTTGAATCCACTAGCATTTGACTGTGGGCTGAAACTCGTACGCAACGATCTTGTTGATGCCACAAATGCTTTTGAGATGTCTAATGTGATACATACGTTTACCACCTTTTAAATTTACACCTCGTCCTCGTTGGTCGTCTTAGAGAATTCTAGCCAGTTAAAGTCACTGGTAACGATAAACTTATAATAAAAAAATTTTAATCTAACTTCGTTCATATTATTAGTTTGTAAAAATTAGTAAAAATTAATACCGGTATTAAGTTATTGTAAAAAAGAAATTTCAGGTAAACAAACCTTTAATACTATTGTGTTGTTGCCATCATTATGTAGTTCAAAATCTAGAAAGATCTTATGCACGGGGTGACGGTGGGCGTTCATTCCACAATCCACACATATTTTGAATTTAGTTAAATTGAGGTTTAATTCTGAATCAAATATCCTATATTAGCTTGTCATAACTTCATGAAAAAATTTTTTTTTCAGAAATAGATAACTGAGCAATATTATAAAATATGAGACATGGCTAAAAACCTCTATAAATGAATTTTGTATAAATTTAAATTAGGATTCGGATTGAGTTTGGATGTACTTTATTTTGTTTATTTCTAGGATGATGATCTGGATGATGAAACGAAATCTTTACTTGAATCAAATGAAGAAGCGATTTTGAAATCCCCAAAACATCCGTCTCCTGAACCCCCAATAACAACAAAAAAAGTGGTATTAAAACGAAATTTATCGCTATCTTCATCATTATCCGACACTACAGGGGAATCTCCCCTTCCTGAACCACCAAAGAAAATTATAAAAATCACATCAGATATACCAGAGCTTAAAGAGAATAACATACAATCAACAGAAAATGATTCCGAAAACGATAAAAAGAAAGTAGTTAAACTATCGGAACTAACTATTAAGGATCGTTTGGATATGAGAGCTAAACGATTTGGTGCACCAATTCCTTCCAATGAGAAAAAATTAGCACGTGCCGAACGATTTGGTTTGGATATAGCAAATGTGACCACCGAAAATAGTAAAAAAATTGAGTCAACTGGACCACCAACAACAGAAGTATTAAAAAAAAGGGCTGAACGATTTGGTGTTGCTGTTGCATCATCGCTCGTAAAAGTTCAAAAAGAAGAAAAACTTTTAAAACGACAAGAACGTTTTGGTGCTACACCAAGTACGAAAACTTTAGTAATAGCACCAGTAACTAGTGTTGGAGATGGTAACGCCGATTATGCCGAAAAAGCTAGGTTACGGCTAGAACGTTTTAAAACTGATGTTAAGTAATAGATAATTATTTGGTTTGAATTATTTTATTTACAAATAGATTCTAATTTTTTTTCTTCCTTTTTTTAAAAGCTTAGTTTTTAAATTAATTTGACTCAATGAATAATTTTGCATTGTATTTAATGAGAAATCAAATCGATGTTTGGTAAAACAAAAATAAAATAAAAGAAGTACTTTAGCAGAAAGTATCTTTATTTAGTTTTCTTTAAAGTTTTTTATGTTAAATTTAATAATACTAAGCAACTTCGTTGCTTTAAAACGACGAAACTATCATTGAATTTTTATTACTAGTGTAAAGAATCCAATAAAAAATCTTGATCTAATTGAAAATTAAATGAATATGCTATGTGCTACGTCGAGTTCTGCAATTGAATAAGTCTAAGTATTATATGGTATGACCGATTATGCTTTTATATGCTTGTGGTGATTCCTCACCAAATTTGACTAAATTTTTATTCGCAATATTTTTTGTTACTACAAGCTATTTAAATGGAGGATTCTTATATAACGAGAAATTTCAAGTAATATAATTTTGGATCCGCAGTAAAATCATATAGCGTGAAACAACCAGCTATATAATTGGTGACCCCGACGTGATCCGGAAGAAATTTTACATAATTTTAAATTTTCAAACCGTGAGTATCTTAAAGTTTTTCTATAAAAAAGTATTAGTTTTATTTGAATTGATAAATATTTTGTTTCATTTAGTTATCTAATCCGTATTGCTATTGTAATATTTTGTTTTCCGTCGGTTTAAAAAAACGGTCGTTTAACTTACCAATTTTTTTAAAGTATTTTTTTATTTTTGTAAATTGATCCACCAGCATCTTACCCACCAGTGACTGCAGATGGTAGGTCGGTTGATAAAGAGGAAATCGCAACGAATTGAGTGGCTTATTGAAATAAATGTAAGGCGTTTTTAACCTTTATAACCTCAACCTATGCCATCATCTTCAAGAAATATTAGACAACCTGAGCCACAATGTATCATCTCACATGTGGCATTTAAACCTCAACAGCTACTCTACAATCAAAATCCTACAGTTTGGTTTAGGATTTTAGAAATCCAATTTGTAAATTCTAACATAAGATTTAACCTGAGTAAATATTCGCATGCAGTAGGTGCTATTGATTCACAATTGCACGATAAATTAGCAGCTTTGATTTTTCAAGATTTAGCAGATAGTCCTTATACTGTCTGTAAGCCATAGATAAGCCGCATCTTGGGTGACAACGAGAAGTCCAAACTAAATAACATTTTACACAAACTAAATTTGGGTGACAAAAAACCATCGCAACTACTTGCGGAGTTTAGATTAAATGCTGGTGCTGGTGTAAATGATAATCTAAAGTTCAGTTACTATTAACTTTTTTGAAAACGATGTGACCCTTTCGGTGTTGGCAGAGCACGCTGATAAATTGCTGGAAGCAATGTCACACAATCAAATTTATTAAATGGATGTACCTTCTACATCCACTGCACATCAAACATTAAATTGGAATAATCCAAATCAAGATGTTTAATTTAATTCTCAAAGAAATTTCTGCAATTGTTAATACTGGTAGTAGGTCCCGTTCTAAATTGCGTTTTTCCAGAAACCCATCTAGATTAAATTCTAGAAATAGAGGGACTACGCCTTCCGATCAATGTTTTTACCATAATCGTTTTGGAGATAAAGCTGAAATGTGTGACATGTTGTAAATTTTTGAAACAATTTTCAACTCTTTCAACTAATGGTTCTACAAAAACGCGTAAATGATCAGCAATATGCAGTCAGGAGTATTGTTGATCTAAGTTATAATCGCTTACATGTTTTCGAATCTAGATTAAAAACTAAATTCTTAGTTGACACAGGAGCAGACGTTTCAGTAATTCCATTTCGAATTGCGTATATTAAACCAGTAACTACTTTTAAATTATTTGCGGCAAACTGCACTTCCATTTGTGCCTTAGGCACCAAAGTTCTTGATTTAAATATTGATCTTCGAAGAAATTTTTTTTGGGAATTCATAGTTGCCGGTGTTTCGATCCCTGTTATTGGATCAGATTTTTCCACATTTTGCTCTGACCGAGATTTGAACCAGGATCTGCTGAATCTTGGTCATCCTGTCTAAACACTCGTCTATCCACAGCTTTAAATCCGATCCTTTAAAAACTTTACTATGACACGCACATTGTTTAAAATTTCTTCTGTTGTATTGTTTTGTCTATCTAAAACCATTTCAACCCGATATCTTCAAAGAAAGAAAAATCTTGCTCGTTATTGGGAATATTAATTAAAAATAAAAGTAATAAAAGAAATTTTTAAACCACGGTTTAGTAATCCGGTTTTCGTTTACGGTGTTTTGGTCTCAAAACCTGCGGTTTTCGGTTTCGGTTAACCGAACCGTGAAACTCTATGCTGCATTCAGTTATGCTAGGTTACTTCAGCGGAACTAACGTTCTTTCATTATAAATAGTTTTAAAAAGAAAATTAGTTTAATGACTAATGGATTTATTATTTTTAAAAATCATTAATCAATATGTAAACCTTCTAATAATTTGATTAATACATATTTGTTAAATCTTTTAAAAAGAAAACTCAATTAGAATTCCAGGACATTTTTTAGATTCTAATGCAAAATCTGTTTGTCCCCCAGAGTTCGTTAAAGAATTGAAAAAACATTTTGAAGAAATTAGACCAACACCAGGATCACATCACGTATCATCTTCTATTGTAAGCATATACATTTGATAAGAAAAAATGTAAAAAAAGCAGAGATTTACATACTTGCTCACATCTATTTTTGCGTACAGACTACAGATGCCTTAAGGAGAACATTGGATTCTTCTTCACAGGTCTTTCCAAAGTTTTAAGTTTTATCCAGCTGATCATTCTAATTCTTTAAATTCTCCTAATCTGAATCAATCAGATTCGTCTAGTACAAATTAACCGGATTCTGTTTTATTAAATAAAACTGAAAAGAAAGTAACATTCAATGATCAGTCATCAATCATTATTATTCCCAATCAAAGAATTTCTAAATCTGAAAGGATAATTAAAACACCTAAAATATTGTTAAATTTTATTGATAATTGTTTTAATGATTTTAAAATATCTTAGCTAGTTAAATTTTGTAGATGTTTGATCCTTTCACTGTCGTTTAGCAACTGTCTAATGCGACTCGACAAATTCTAAAAATATTCATTTGGTTTGGGAAGCTCACTCATTTCAATATCATCTCATTATTAGTTTTTATGTAAAAAAAAAACCATTTCGTTCTCATTTGAGATGATGATGAGGCCATTCTTGTTCGAATCATTGCTAAAATTTATTATTATTATTATTTCTCGTTCTTCTGGCATATCACTGGGGAAGGAGTGTTTGTGGTGATTTTTCACCAAATTTTATTAAATCTATATTGGCAATAATTTTAGTTAACAAATCAAGTATTAAAATAAAACTTCCTCCGGAGCAACTTGAGTGAAACATAATTTTTATTTTTGTTTATAATTGTAAAATCCAAATTCACTCAAAATATTTTTTAATAAATCAATTTTATTTAAAATAATCTTTACTACATGTTTCGAAATTTAAAATTTCATCGACAGGTATTTCGTACAATTGTACGAAAATACCTGTCGATAAAATTTTGAATTTCGAAACAAATAATACAGAAACATGTAGTAAAGGTTATTTTAAATAAAATTGATTTATTAAAAAATTTTTGAGTGAATTTGGATTTTACAATTATAAACAAAAAAAAAAAAATCAAGTATGTTTGCTAAAAACTAATTTTTCTTTAAAAACTTAGTATGTTTGAAAAAACATAATTAAGAAATGAAAAAATAATTTTTTTTCAATTAAGTTTTTTTCTTCAATTCAAAAAGTGATAAAATTATTGGATTATTTGCCTATATTAGCTAACCAGTTAAAAAGTTTTTTTTCTAATTTAGTTCAGTGACTAATGGATTTATTATTTTTTATAAATCATTAATCAATGATGTTAACATTAGTTAATGATGGAAAACATAAATTAAAGGTGATCCGAGTTACGAGGGTGAAATGGGGGTGAGCTTTTAGGGGTAGAAATGTTTTTTTACGATTTTCAGCGAAACAAAAGCTTCTATCGAAAAAAGTTTAAAGTAAAAGTTGTAGGTAATAAAAAGGTCTGTAACTTTTATACCGGCCATTTTTTCACATAACCTAAAATTTGCCGTGAAAATAAAAAAAAACGAGAAAAAAGATCTTTTCGTTTTTAATTTTTATCTCCCACACAAATTTTTTTTTTTACACAATTTTGTGAAAACGTACTTTATTATGTCCGTAATACGCTGTAATTTTTTGTTCACAATATTTATTTTTACGTTTGATTTTGATTTTAAACCAAAAAAGTGAGCTCATTTTCACACGAAAATTCTCCTGTGCTGGAAACAGTTTTTTCAAAAAAATCAGTAATCTTTATTTTATTGAAATGTCTACTTTTAGATGATGTAAAAAAAAATTAACATTACTATGGAAAAAATTTATATTTTTTTAAAGATTTCAACGGTAAATTTTAACAAATAATGAATATTTTTAAACAATCATTGAAAATAACTCTTTAAAATCAAGTTTATTCAGTTTTGCGCATTTTCTGGAAAATTTTGCCGTGTTCATGTCAATGTTTATTTTTTTTACACAATATAAAAGTAGACGTTTCAACAAACATATTGATTAATGTGTTTTTAATAATACCTGCAAGGAATGGTGCCACCTCAAGAACTGCTCAGGTCTTGTCACACATAAGCAATGGACCAAGAACTACATAGCGCCATGTCGTCAAATATCAAGTCTAAATACCAACACGAGCCCACAACAAAACACATTTCGAGTGAACACGCTACCGGAAACTCCGAGTGATGTAAAAATTATGCAACTAAATTGCAACGGTCTCACGAATAAGATCGACAATATAATAAACTATATGTGCAATAACAATATTCTAGTCACGTTTCTCCAAGAAACAAAATTAAATGTTAGATCTAAGATTAGTGATAGTATCTGTGATTATAAAATTATAAGGCTGGATACAGGAAAAGACAAAGGTGGTGGTCTTGCCTTTATTATTCACAAAAGCGTTATTTACCGTACAACCACACTACCTGCAGTACCGGGAACTGACAAACACCTAGAACAACAAGGAATTATAATAAAATCCGGAAATACGGAAATAACACTATTCAATATTTATATACCACCAGTAAGCAGCTGTGATACAGGTTATGAACCTACCGTCCATAGGACATTTATTTTATACCAAAGACTGTCTAATTCTCAGAGATGTGAACGCGCACCATGATCTATGGCACTCACATCTAAACACTGATCCACGAGATGAAAGCATTGCTGATCAAATTGACGGCTCCAATTTTGGATTCCTCAACGAACCACAACCGACAAGGGTAACAAACAACTCATACTCTTCTGCAGATATCTCCCTTGCCAGTATGTCACTAATGCAGAATGGAGAACTGAAATTGCATTGGGATCAGACCACGTGCCGATCATTATCACCTTAAGCCGTTCAATAAATCAAATAAATTCCGAAAAGAAGACATACATTAATTTTAACAAAGCTGACTGGGAAAACTTTACTAATTTTACCGAGATTGAATTCAGTAAGCAATTTTTAACACTTGACGCCCTCTCTGGGGAAAAACAATTCAAAGAAATTTTTAATAAGACTAGAGCTCGCTATATACCAGCTGGCAGAATCCAAAAAATAAAACCAAACTTTCCACATGAAGCGTGTGTGCTTTCTAACCAAAGAGATGACATCCGTAAGGCAGATCCAGCCGACTCCAGAATTCCGGGCCTGAACAAGCAAATTAACAAATTGGTCACGGACCATAAAAGAAACAAATGGAGAGAGTTAGTGAGAGAATCAAACCTGGGTACTAGTAAAAGTCTTTGGAAGGTCATTAAGGGCCTAACTCATCCTCGACAACCACAAAATAATTGCATGATCTCCTTCGACGATATCCCCATTGATAACCACAGGAAATGCGCAAACAAATTTAACATTCAGTTTACAGAAAAGCATCGTAAACACGAGAAAGAGACCAGATCAGTGTTGAAACACATGCGCAAACTTAACACTGACAACTTGGAGGATATTATATTTTCCTTAGAAGAGGTGGAGAATGCAATAAGGAAAATTAAGCCATGAAAAGCTATAGGACCCGACGGCATCTCAGCCAACATGCTCAAACACATCGGACCCAAAGGTTTGAACTTCCTCACTACTACACTTAATACATCTTTAAATATTCTTCAGATACCAAATATCTGGAAAACGGCCAGAATCGGCCCCATTTATTTTTCTTAGTTATTTGGCGCCACACCAACAAGGCTTCCGGCGAGCACACAGTACAACCACGGCGCTACACAGAATACAAAGCCAGATCAGTGATGGTCTGAATCAAAAACAACCATGCACTAGAACAATTTTAGTCGCACTTGACCTGTCAAAAGCATTCGACACTGTGTCGCACGCTGCTCTATTGGATGACATCTTCAATACTAACTTGCCAGGTTTAATGAAGCGCTGGTTGTGCAATTACCTCAGAGGTCGCCAAACATATGTTGAGTTCCGTAACAGCAAGTCCAAAATGAGAGTGCTAAGACAAGGAGTTCTTCAAAGCGGAGTTTTCTCACCGCCATTATTCAATCTCTACCTAAGCAGTTTGCCTACTCCACCAGAAGGAATAACTATCACGTCATATGCAGACGACTGCACGGTGCTTGCAACAGGAAATAACCTGCAGCAACTCAAAAATATTCTGAATACATACCTTAATATACTCTGAATGATTGGTTCAAGGCCAAAAAAACTGAAACTTTCCACTGAAAAGTCCATTTCTACACTTTTCACCACAAGGACGAAGGAGGTAAATTCAACATTAAGCATCTGCATAGACAACATACTAATTCCTACAGTAAAAATCCGAGACTGTTGGGTGTAACATTCGACCCACTGCTTAAATTCAATGCTCATGCACAACAAATAAACTCAAGATTGAAAAACAGGAATAACGCATTTAAAGCACTAGCTTTGTAGTTCATGGGGTAAAGATAAAAACACGATCTTAACAACGTACAAAGCAATATGATGACCTATTATAAATTATGCTGCACCCATATGGACCCCTCAAGTTGCCAACACTCACTGGAATAAGTTACAAACAACACAAAATGCTGCTTTGCGAACCGCAACTGGATGTCACCTGATGGCCCACCGTGATCACCTGCACGAGGAAAGTAACATATTGCCACTTCGTGAACATAATGAAATGCTAACCAAACAATATCTATTGGCCTGTCACAAAGAGCAACATCCTTGCAAATTGCAATGACACCTTAACTACAATAGAACCACCCAGAGACATAAGGAAGACAGCAAGATGCTTTCTGCAAGATGTCAGAGATTGCCAGGTTACTGTAACATCGACGAGTCTACATATAGAACTGCCTTAAAAACACTCC
>OY856188.1:132710116-132803691 GCA_963693315.1 Diogma glabrata
TTTCCGACTGGAGATTGCAGGCGAGAAATTTTAGATACGGGATTGCTGATTGGCGATTGCAGATTATTTGTATAAGTGATTGTCCTTGTGATTGTCTCCTAACAGTAGTAGCTAGATACGATTTGCCAGGTGTCTGTAACCGGGTCGTTCACTCCTAACTAACAATTACCTACCTATCCTTACCTATTGTTATATGTAAAACGACTGTAGGAAGTGGCCCGGCCGTAATCCGGGAGTCTCGCCTAGTGCTTGGTCCTACAGTCCAATCAATCAATCAATCAATCAATCATTACATAAATCACAATATGTATAGCATACATCAATGATTATAAAGTTAAAGAAAAATTTAAATTATTTGTTTATATAATAATACTTTGATACATATTAGTAAGATACTTCATATATTTTAAATAGAATAATTTGAATTTTTTAATTCACCAGACTTGAATTTTAAATAGATATTGAGGATTAATCAGATATTGAGCAATCAAACGCAAGTAAATAAGAAAATCATTTTTAACTTTTCAATTTGAGTATATTTGGATTTTCAGAGCAAAATTCCATTTCTCTTTTACGTGTTTTGGACTGGATTTGAACCTTCTTTATCAGTGCCATGATTCAAATTCTTTGGTAAATACGCTATCCACTATGCCACCGAGGTGATGGTATTTCGAAGTTGAAATATCATCATTTTTTACCTACACTGAAAAAAACATGTCCTATTTCCAATCGAAATGCAATTGTCTCAACCCCACCGTGCGGTCACATATGGCGAATCAAACTACGAAATTGCTTCAACAACTCTACAATTATAAATCGATGAAGTTGAGACAATCACACGAAATGTTTATGTGAAAATAAAATTTAGTTCAATTAATCTCAAATACTTAAACTTTAAAATGAAAAATTCATGATATAAGGTCAAAGAAAATTTTTTTCAGGGAAATAGTTATTATCTTTATTCAACTACTGTTATATTGGATATAACACTTTATATTTTAAATAAACCTCATTCTGTTGTTAGGAAAATGTTATCGTGTAGTTGTCCCAATCACAGTGAAATTGTTTGCAAATAATTTTTCTTTGCATGAATAATCAACTGCCAACTTCGAGATAAGGTTGTCATGAACTACAACTTTTTTTTCAGTGTACTTAAGTTGAGATTTTTAACCATCGTTAGAAATGCGGCTTTTATTCAATTTTCAATTCTAGTGTAATTAATTCTTAATTCAACATAAACATTGACTTTCGTATATATAAAAATATACATTCGAATAAAATCTAGAATATTTTGTGTTTGTAACGATCGCAATAATCGCAAAACAATAATAAAACCAAATTCATCTTCGTTTTCAATTCAATAAAAATGCATTTCATTAGTTTCCGTTCATTTTTACATTAATAATAATTTTAAAATTTTCTAAAACTTAACTGCTAGTTAAATTTTGAACATACTATAAAAAGCAAACGAACGTACTAAATTTTTATTTCCAATACTAATGAACAGACGTCGTTGTTAATCATTTGCTGAATTTCAAGTATGACCCGATTTTGTTTTGACATCATAAGATGTCAAAAGCAAAATCACATTTTTGCAATTTTTAATTTTGAAAAATTATTGCATTCCATATTTGCTTTTAAAAAGAAATGTTCAATTGTTTTTTTTTGATTAAACATTAAGTCAAACATTTCACAACAGAAAACAGTGGATTTATACAAAATTCAATTAAAGTTGTAATTATAATAAAAAATATCTAAACAAATGATGATAAGAAATAAAAAAGTTATTCCATACAATACATCAACTTGTAATATTTGTTATAAAAATAATAACATTCCGAAAATAGTAAAAATATGTTAAAACTGCAAATTAGTGAGTTATTGTGGTAAGGAGCATCAAAGTTAAGAATGGAAACAACATAAACAGTTTTGTACAGCGATTTCATATTTTTTAAAAAAAAAATTAAATTTAAATTATATATTTGATTTAAATGGAGGTATAATTAATTCAAGTAGAAATGATTATGATTCTGCAAGACATTCTGTAAAAAAGCTTTTGGAAGAATATTTAGGACGAAATTTGCATGCTTTTGAATCATCGATAATAAATTTTCCAAAAGTTTGTAAAATATGTTACGAATTATTTTGAAGGAAACAAAAACCAGATCATCAATCAACAATTATAATTTAAGGTATTTTGAGTTTTAATTATATTAATTTTTGTTTAAGTATTTTTTTTCCCTTTGGAATGTCAGAATAATTTTATAAAATAGTAAGAGATTCCCAATCTCAAGATTCGTGTGGGGATAAGCTGTATCCCGCGCAAATTCTATTTTTTATATTAGTAGTAAAGGTCTAATGGTTATAACGTGGCACCGTAACAGGGCCAACAACCTAGATTATAACGTGGCTCCGTACCAGGGCAGTATTATATAACGTGGCGCCGAAACAGGGACCTGTATTTATAACGTAGCGCCGAACAAAAAGGGACCCGTTAGCTTTTTTTTAGATATATATATAAATAATTTGGTGGGAAAATATTTTCCAGTTTGGGCGTTGGCAAGCCGGTTTTTTTTTGAAAAAAAAACTTTTTTTTGTGGAACATCTTATATTATTATATTTATATATTTATATATTAATTGATTATTTCAATTCAGATTAATTAATATCTATATATAGTTTATTTTCGCGTCGGTTTATTTGGCTAAATTTTGTTAAAAAGCTAGAGGAAAAAAATAAAGGTTTAGTTTCTAGGGTGTTCATGTGTATATTTATCATAAGTACTCTAAATTTATATTTTCAAAAATTTAAAGAATTCCGCGTTTCTCTTTGTAAGTTTTAGGATAAACCAGTTGTGGTTTTTTTGGTAATAGGGTGGTGGCAACCGGTTTGGGCCGTGGTTGTCAATCAGCTTTTTGTTTATCTTGAAATAAACCAGTTATTGGTTTCGTTTTGGTTTTGATTAGGAAATTATATATTTTGAATTTTGATAAGAATGTATACAATTAGGAGTGGTCTGGTCCACAGGAGGCCCTTGTCCCTCACTGTATAATTAGTTAAGACTAATTTTTTTTTAATTTTGAAAAAAACCGTTTTGGGACAGCAATTTTTTTGGAGATTGTTTTTTGTGTTGTCATCTGCTTTTAGTAATACTAATTGTTTTTTATTTGGAAAAAAGAAAACCGTTTTGGGGAAGCAGTTTTTTTTTTGAAATTTTTTTATGCTACCATGTACATATTGTACATATAATTGTTTATATATTGTACATATTTTTGGATGATGCAATTAATTTATATATGAAATTAATTGTATGTTTTTTTGATTATGGTTAGATTTAGTAAGTGTTTAGCTGGCTTTTTTCAATGCACTCATACGCGATCCCCATATTCGTCATTGGTTTAATGTGAGTTACAATTCCGAGGTATTGATTTATGTATTATTCACACTATAGAATGGATGTCAATAGAACATGTCTCATTACAGTTCTATAAACTTTTGAACTTGTACGGAAATGTTGAAATATTTTTATTTTGGCTAATATATTGTTCATTTTTGGCCAAAGCGACTTCTATTGCAGTACGCCTTATTAGATTTTATGATTTGTACATGAATTATTTTGTGTATCTCATATATATATACAAAATAATTTATGTCAAACCTGGAAGTCTAGGTAGGTTTCCTATTGCAACACAATTCGTTTGGCGAAAGAATTTTTTGTGGTTAAGTCATGTTTTTATGAGTTTTAGGATGTTATTGACGTAATAAAGGTTAACATTGACCAAACAGTTTTTCGACAGTTTTATATAGGTTTAAATCTTTCGTCTCTACTGTCAAAGTATTGTTGGTCTGTGTTTATGGAAGTACAATTGAAAATAATTAATTCCCATCAACTTTATAGAGTGAGCCGGATCCAAATCAATATCTCTACATTTGTCATCATATTGATCCGCTAATGTACGTATACAGATCTCGTATGAGTCCATTTTAGCTACCACCATTTTTTTTTTAGAATTATTTTTTTCATTGCGATTAATTTAAAAAATAAAATAAATATAGAAATAATTATTTTTAGCTAACATTTATTTTTGTTTTGAATACAATAAATAAAGCGATAAAAATTTGACCTGAACAAATATATTAGAATTAATAACTTAAAAATTAGTAAGCTTAGTTTTGAATTTAAAATAATCGTAATTTTTTTTTTTTTAAATTACCAATTTATTATTTAGTCTGAAGATTAAATTTAATTAATTTCATGTAAAACTTTATTAACACATATTATATATTTCATGTTTCGATTTACCATTTTTAAATAAGAAATTATTTAGATTATGGATAAGTTATGTATTATTTACTTTATGTTAATGTATAAATTCTCCTTTCTTCAGCGGTAGGCCTAAAAAGCCATCCATAGAGCTTCACTCTTTAACATTGATGTCGTTCTTAGATCGCCTATGGCCATCGGGGTTATGCGATCGAAGAACATTGGTTTCTTCTCTTCATTCGGCGAGGAAGTTCTCAGGGACGAGGAGTGGTGTTGCTGTGTTTGTACTTAGGTGCAAACCAGTAGTACCATTCTTTGCTCAGAGGCTTCTTCGGTGTAATGAAGGGAAGGACCAATTATACTTTTGCTTTCAGGATCAGAGGCTTCACCTCATACAAATTCAAAAAAACTTTTCCATTTTTCCACTTAGCTTTACAATAGACAATTTTTCATGGAGTTTGGGTTTTGAAGTCTGGTGCTCGGGAGCGTTCTTCAACTTTCGCATTAGGTTTAGTTGTAATTTATTTTAGGTTAAACAAGCACAACTGGGTCAGTAGAAATGGACCTAGTGTCTAATCGTGACAGTTGTGATTGTTTTATTAGGTTGGGGAGAATCTGTTCTGTAGAATCTGGTTGTTAGGGGCTTTTCCAGTAGGTTCTCACATGCATGGTTGGAGTGGGCTCGCGAACGCGATATTTCAAATTTGAATGAAATGGATATTGTACCATACTTACTTTTTAAATTGTCTCCAGACGAGTCTTGACTTTGGGAATCTCTTATCTAATTATTAAATAAATAAAAAATTAAAATAAATCAAACAAATTTTTCAAAAATTAAATAAATAAATTTTTTTATTAAATAAAGTAAATTTTCGTAATTAAATAATTTTAGGTAAATAAATAATTTTTTTAGAATCTAAATAATTTTAAGTAGCTAAATAAATAAATTTTCTTAATTAAGCTTTACGTCAAGATATAAATAAATATTCTTTGTTTTTTAAAAAAATAAATAAATATTTCAAAGTTAAGACGGTGCATCCGATAAATAAACATTCTTTTGAATATTTTTTATTTTTCAATTTTTTTTAAAAATAAATAAATATTTTTAGGGGTGCTATCGTCAATAAATAATTTTAGGTATATAATTAATTCTGAAATTTCAGCATATCTGAAATTAAAATAAATAAATTATATTTTTACATATACAATATCTTAGGAATTTTTGTACAGATTCAGCAAGGATTAGCTACGACGGTCTTTCCTTTGGTTCCTTTACGAGTTTGTTTTTTATTACAAAAATTTTCTGTTTTTTTGGGGCGTTCGTTGGTTTTTTTTTTCGTTTTACGCTTTTTTATTGTTTACACTTTTACAGCATACTAGCTACATTTTTTTTTGTTGAGATTGGTTTTATTATTGTTATTTGTTATTGTGAATTCTGGATTCTATAAATTTTACCATCAAAATGTCAAGTCAAATAGACATTGACCATCCATTTTATGGATTGGAACCCAGCGAACTGCAAATTGAATGTCTGGTTCGAGGTGTGGATTTCAGGGGGGTCAACTGGGCAGAGGAACTTCGAAACCACGCGGTACAAGGTTCAGTTCCATTAAATGTATCTCACGCGAGAGATTTGGTAGCTGAGTCTCAAATGGTGGTGCAGGCGGCACAACTAATTGTGAATCAGATACGTAGACTTCAGCCACCGATTAATCAGCCATTCTTAGATGGTCTGGCTAATCGTGTGTTGCACTATACAGGGAGGATGAATAGGTTGGGTTCTCGCGATGATTTGCAAGAAGCCCGCACCTACGCTATCTCCCAATTGTCACGCGCTTGGGATATAATAAGATCACTGTCGACACGTCCAGTTATGCAGAGTAAACCAGGAGGATCATCTGTACCATCCGAATCACCTGCGTTTCAGCCAGAGGAGAGATCCACTCCAATACCAGTACAGCCAATGACTGATACGATACACAGTTTAAATCGTGGGTATCAACAACAACAAAGACGGGCAGAACAATTACCACCATCGTGTTTTCAACAATCAGGTTTAAGAGCGGAGGACTTCGCATTACCACAACTGGGTTCATCGTTCCAAGCTGAACAAATATACATCAATCCGGCATTGGTACAGCAGCCTCTGAATTATCAACCGATACCACAGGAGCAGTTGCAACAATTTCAAACAAATTATCCACAAGCTCCATTAACAGCACCACCACCATACAACCCACTTCCTCAGGTATCTCGTGTCGCGGCTCCAGCATTGTCACCGGGAGCATACCGAGAGGTACGTAGGAACAATTTGAGTCGTTATGACTCAAATTGGGTTCCGAACTTCACAGGGGATGGTCACTCTCCTGATGTTCATGAGTTTATCCATCGAGTGGAGGCGGCTGCAAGGAGGGACCGTGTGTCCTGGGACGACCTGAGGTCGATCGTTCCACGGTACCTCAAGGCAGCTGCCGATAGATATTATTTGAATTTGACTCATGAATATGAGGAAGTGACCTACTCAGTGCTTAGGGAAGGACTCCTACGCACCTTCGGTACGCTCACCGATGATAAAGCGGTATTACGTGTTCTTTTGAACCGTAAACAGAAAGTCAAAGAGAGCGTTTATGAGTATTTAGTTGAAGTGGGTTCGTTAAATCGGAGATTAGTTCGACCATTTGCTGCAGCTGAATTATTAGAAATCGCTAGGGAAGGACTGAGTGTAGAACTGAAAAACGCTACACTTGCAGCAACAATCACAACTATGGACGAGCTTCGGACATTGTGTCAGAAGTTCGAACGTTTGTGGTCTACACCAGTCCCAACCAGAATGTCAAACTTAAGGATTAGCGAACTACAGCAAGTGGACGACTATGAATCAGAAATAGATCCAGAACAAGATGGATATATTGAAGCTGTGGATACACAACCTAGAAGAATTCTGCAACGACCTGCGATATTATCTGGTAATACTAATCAACCTGGTCCATCAATGTCCAGACAACCAATTGTCTGTTTTAGATGCGGGGTAAATGGACATCGAGCTCCTGATTGTTCTAAAAACAGAATAAAATTGCACTGCTGGAAATGTAATAAGCCGGACGTTATATATGCAAATTGTTCATATTGTCACCCGTCGGTAAACTACCGTCCGAGAGTACATGCTTCGGGGATGGTACCCTCGGTTCAACATCCAATGAGCCCGAAGAAAACGACGAGAGATGTAGCAACGCAGGCCGATCGATCACCACTCAGGAAACCAGAATAAAATCACCCAGTACATTTAATTTCCCATCATTACATCGAACATATTTTAGACGTCTTGAACGTAACATTAGATATTGGAGGATGAGGAAATTATTTCGTAAAGCTTGTATTTCATCTATCCTTTCAGAAACAAAGGATCCTCGGCCGCGACTAGCAATAAAGATTTTGGACAAACATATTTCCGGACTATTGGATAGTGGAGCGTCAATCACTATACTTGGAAGAAATTCCTTGGATTTATTGGAATCATCAGGTACAACTTACCGTAAGTACACTTCGTGTATTCGTACGGCAGATGGTACTGCAAATAAAATTTTGGGTTACATAGAAGTTCCAATAACCGTGAATGGCTCCACTAAACCAATGCGGTTCCATATTGTCCCTGGATTACGAGAAGAGCTCTACCTGGGCATAGATTTCTGGGAGAAATTCGGTATTGTTCCTTCTTTTGTTAGTGAACTGACTCGCACAGAGCTACGAACTTTTAATACACATAACCTCACCACTGATCAGCAACATGAACTGGATATGATCAAGGATTCTTTCCCGTCATTTGAAGTGTCTGGGCTCGGAAAGACTTCTTTGGTTGAACATGTCATCGATGTTGGTGATAGTGCACCTGTTAAACAGAGGCACTATCCCACATCGCCGGCTGTTCAACTAAAGGTTTATGCCGAACTCGACCGAATGCTTCAAATGGGCGTGATCGAAGAGAGTAACAGTTCTTGGTGCTCGCCAGTGGTTTTGGTACAAAAAGAATCTGGTAAAAACAGATTATGTATTGATAGCCGTCGTGTCAATTCATTAACTAAAAAGGACGCTTACCCACTTCCCTTGATTGATGGCTTACTAGGTCGTCTAAATAGCACAAAGTACATTTCAAGTATTGATCTCAAAGATGCTTTCTGGCAGATTCCTCTGGCAGAAGCATCTAGAGACAAGACAGCCTTCACAGTGCCTGGTCGTCCATTGTATCAATTCCGGGTTATGCCCTTTGGATTGTGCAATGCTCCCCAGACAATGTGTCGGCTAATGCACAAAGTGATACCACATCAATATCACGAAAATGTCTTTGTTTATTTAGATGATCTATTGGTAGTCTCTTCCACGTTCCAGGAACATATGGAATTGCTGTCCAAAGTCTCTTCATTGTTAAGAGCGGCTGGGTTAACAATAAACCTCAAGAAAAGTAAATTTGTTCTGAGAGAGGTGAAATACTTAGGATTTTTGGTTGGTGAAGATGGTCTTCGAACAGACCCTGACAAGGTAAGAGCTGTAGCTGAGTATCCAGCTCCATCTACAGTAAAACAGATACGACGTTTATTAGGAATGGCTGGTTGGTACCAACGTTTCATACCAAATTATGCAAGCGTGGTATCACCAATTACAGATTTATTAAAAAAGAGTTCGGGAAAATTGAAATGGACATTAGAAGCTCAAGCTGCTTTCGAAAATTTAAAACGATTGCTGACTACAGCACCAGTATTAATTAACCCTGATTATAATAAAGAGTTCTTTATTAGATGCGATGCGAGTCTGACAGGGATAGGTAGTGTACTGTATCAGATCGACGAGGACGGACAAGAGTGTCCGATAGCCTTCATGTCGAAGAAATTAAATAGAGCTCAGAGAAATTATTCGGTTTCTGAGTTGGAATGTCTTGCGGCAATTCTGAGTGTGAAGAAATTCAGGGGCTATGTTGAAGGTCACCGATTTACAATTGTGACTGATCACTCAAGTCTGAAGTGGCTTATGTCACAGAAGGACTTGAGTGGCCGTCTGGCTAGGTGGAGCCTAAAACTCCAACATATGGATTTTACCATTGTCCACCAAAAAGGTACCCAAAATATAGTCCCTGATGCTCTATCTCGTCTTTATGACGATACACACGAGGAATTGACGGAAGCATTAACACATCACATTAACGACATCAAAATCGACAATGAAGGTTATCGGCACAAGGAATATACGGATATGATAGCTAAAGTTCAATCGTCTCCTAAGGACTTTCCATCAGTTAAAGTCGTGGATGATAAGCTATACATACGTATTGAGCCAAGATCTGATGCAATACCCAACGATGTTCCTGTGTGGAAGCTCTGGGTACCAAAACCGATGACTTCAAACATGATTCAGAAACATCATGATGATAGTACTGCTGCTCATGGAGGTGTTAAAAAGACTTTAGAATTACTTCGACGTCTTTATTATTGGCCGGGCATGGCGTCACAGGTACACAACTATGTTGTGTCCTGCGACACATGTAAACAAACAAAAGCCACGAATCAGATATTGCGTCCTCCGATGCAATATCAATTCGAAACAGCACGTCCATGGCAGAGAGTCTATATAGATTTTTTGGGACCGTACCCTCGTTCTACACTTGGGAATACGGTATTACTGATAGTTCTGGATCATGCTACGAAGTTTGTACTACTGAAACCACTTAGAAACGCAACTTCACCGAAGGTGAATGCTTTTCTAAGGAATGAAGTGTTTCTTACATATGGGGTACCAGAGTTTCTGCACAGTGACAATGGCAAACAGTTCACTAGTAGGAACTTTCAAAGTCTTTTGTCAGATTTCGGCATTAAACACATTAGGACCGGTGTTTATAGTCCTCAAAGTAACGCGTCAGAGCGGGTCAATAGGTCAGTTTTAGCAGCAATTCGAGCGTTCATTAAAGGTCAACATACCAAGTGGGATTCACAAATTGGGGAAATCGCTTATGCACTGCGGGCTGCAGTACATTCTGCTACCAAGTACTCACCGTACTATTTATTATTTGGTCAACATCCAATCTCGGATGGAAATACTTACCATTTGTTGAGATCACTACACAAGCTTGGTGAAGATGCTGGTGAGGAAATAGAACGCACTGATCATTTGACTCTGCTTAGGAACCGGGTTCAACAAAATTTAAAAGCAGCTTTCAAAAAATCGCAACATCAGTATAACCTGCGATCTAAACTACGGACTTTTCAACCACAACAACGTGTGTTTGTACGGCAACATCATTTGAGTGACGCTACCAAAAAATTCTCGGCAAAATTGGCTCCAAAGTTCTTACCTGCAATGATTAAGACTAAGATCGGAAATGTACTCTACGAGTGCACAGATATGAGCGGTAAGAATCTTGGAGTCCATCACGCGAAAGACATCAGGGAATGATGTCTTTTCGTTAGGTAGGGTTGTTCCTCTGGCTGATTGTCGTCTCTGGGGTTCACATCTTCAGGTCATACTTACTGGTTGTATCGGGGTGTCCATGGTGCTGACGTTCGGATGGATGGTCGGTCTCAATACTCAGTGAAGTTCTTAAGGGCTTCATGAGTGTTGGAACCGGTCATCGGTCTTGACGCCAGTGACTGTGGGTATCTCGATCCCAGATACAGTTTAATAAGTGGAAGTAGTTCGGTGGTTTTCTGTCATGGAGGGGATGGCGACGTTTTTGTGATTTCAAGAGTAAAAATCTTGGTTTCTACCTTGAATTCATGGTGTAACGATCGCAATAATCGCAAAACAATAATAAAACCAAATTCATCTTCGTTTTCAATTCAATAAAAATGCATTTCATTAGTTTCCGTTCATTTTTACATTAATAATAATTTTAAAATTTTCTAAAACTTAACTGCTAGTTAAATTTTGAACATACTATAAAAAGCAAACGAACGTACTAAATTTTTATTTCCAATACTAATGAACAGACGTCGTTGTTAATCATTTGCTGAATTTCAAGTATGACCCGATTTTGTTTTGACATCATAAGATGTCAAAAGCAAAATCACATTTTTGCAATTTTTAATTTTGAAAAATTATTGCATTCCATATTTGCTTTTAAAAAGAAATGTTCAATTGTTTTTTTTGATTAAACATTAAGTCAAACATTTCACAACAGAAAACAGTGGATTTATACAAAATTCAATTAAAGTTGTAATTATAATAAAAAATATCTAAACAAATGATGATAAGAAATAAAAAAGTTATTCCATACAATACATCAACTTGTAATATTTGTTATAAAAATAATAACATTCCGAAAATAGTAAAAATATGTTAAAACTGCAAATTAGTGAGTTATTGTGGTAAGGAGCATCAAAGTTAAGAATGGAAACAACATAAACAGTTTTGTACAGCGATTTCATATTTTTTAAAAAAAAAATTAAATTTAAATTATATATTTGATTTAAATGGAGGTATAATTAATTCAAGTAGAAATGATTATGATTCTGCAAGACATTCTGTAAAAAAGCTTTTGGAAGAATATTTAGGACGAAATTTGCATGCTTTTGAATCATCGATAATAAATTTTCCAAAAGTTTGTAAAATATGTTACGAATTATTTTGAAGGAAACAAAAACCAGATCATCAATCAACAATTATAATTTAAGGTATTTTGAGTTTTAATTATATTAATTTTTGTTTAAGTATTTTTTTTCCCTTTGGAATGTCAGAATAATTTTATAAAATAGTAAGAGATTCCCAATCTCAAGATTCGTGTGGGGATAAGCTGTATCCCGCGCAAATTCTATTTTTTATATTAGTAGTAAAGGTCTAATGGTTATAACGTGGCACCGTAACAGGGCCAACAACCTAGATTATAACGTGGCTCCGTACCAGGGCAGTATTATATAACGTGGCGCCGAAACAGGGACCTGTATTTATATGTTTTACGAAACATTGTTTTAGCAAAAGTCAACAAAATAAAATTGTAATTTATGTTTTTGTCTTTACAAAGATTTTATTACCTTAAAACTAGTCAAAACTATTTTATAAAATAAATAAAAAAAACTAATTAATAACTGTTTAAGAATAAAATGTCAACACAGAACTTTGATTGCCTCTCACCAACAAAAATGGTGGCATTTCTTTTGTTAATATGTCCAACCACGACATATATAATGGAGCAGAGATCGTACCCTTCCGTGGCATCGGCAATGACATTATTATAAGAGAGGCGTTAGACGAATGCTCTAAAAGCATTTCATGTAAGCGCAACTGCCGATTTGTTTTTGCTTGAAGTCTTAGGAGTTCTTCGTTGGATACGAAGCAATCTAAAGAAATAATATATAAGCAAAACAGATTTTGATTAATATGATATAAAGCTTTCGCTTTACAATAATATATTTACCTGAATTTCCTTGTCCCTCTAAAAACCCTTCCAGTAGTTTTGTATGTTTTTCTATTGTTTCTTTTTTTGGTTGTTCTGTGACTCCTTGAACCATCGTTAGAGATGAAAACTCAATTCGAAGCTTATTCAATAAATTTGCCATGCTATAAATATAATTAAATTTAAGTTTATTCTATTTCGAACAATTTCGTATTTAGTAAATCCTACTTTCTTTCTTCCAGTTCCAATTCTAGTTTTCTGTTTGTTAACGCAAATACACGAAGTTTACATTGTGACCACGAAGATCTAGTTGAAATAATATAAGGTAATAGCATTGTAAGACCACCATCATCATACAACCACCACACATCGATTGTTCCCTTCTCCTGTTTGCGATTGAAAATACTTATTGCATCTAACACATCCTTTGGTACAGTCGAACCACCACGTGTTGAATAAATAATATTATTCAAATGTCGTTGTAGCAGCATATTTTGATTCGGCATTGGAGGCGGTTGAGGTGTTGTCAATGTATTTGAATTACTTGCAGCCATTGCTTCGATATTTAAGTTAGAATCACAAGGCATCATTTTTCGTTGTTGAACCACCGATAGTTCACCCGTTGACTGAGGTGTATCCATAATTCCAAAATTGGGTGTATGTGTAGTATGGGCTAAAACTCCATTTGTTGTAGATAATGGCTGCAAATCTATATTCAAGTGTGAGAAATCTAACCCATTTGGCGATCGAAGTATAGTTACTGACATGCGATTATCAAATGCATTACTATAATTAAACAAACAGGGTTAAATTCAAGTGATATCACATGAAATGAATATTAATAACTTACTGTAACACATTGAAATAAGCAATCAAATCACTGTTCAAGCATGTTCTCCAGTCGGATTTATAGCCCATCATCAGAATGTTCGGGGTCAGTTTTCCAATGCCAGATGCTTGTATTAAAGCTTTTGCACCTTGTTCTAATGTTAGCCCATCAACTAAGCTGTAGAAACCTTTTATTTTCCGAGCCTCAATCCATTTATTACTTTCTTTTATAATAGCTTGTCGTCCACGATATGATAACTTATTCTGGATTATGTGAATACAAAATCAATTATTTTAGTTTTTCCAATTTTTTTGAAACTTTTTTTTAAGCTTACCGTTTCAACATCGCCAACAATTAACAAAGAATTGCTTTTAGTTATTAAGTTGGCCAAATCTACAATTGGTGGTCGGTTAAATGGTTTTCCAGCGAGTACGAGCACTTGTGGATGATAATTTTTTACGTGATCTCCAATATTTTGTAAACGTTGTGTTGCGTTTAAGGCTGTTTTGTATGTTTGTGCTTGTGTTGAAGAGCCCCAGTTAACATCAGGCTTACGATAAACAACAATTAAATATAAAACAATTATAAGAATCATTGTTACCAGCGATGAAATCCAATCAATTAAAAACATAATACCAACGCATATCGCAAATCCAGCCAAACTCAGCCATACATTGTAAAACTAAAAAATAAGGACAAATATTCACTGTAATGTTACTAGTTTTATATTCTGTTACCTTGAATGTTGGTCTCCATCCAAGAGGCTTTACAAGAGCAGCATGGAAACAGCAGTAATTTATTAGTGCATACGAGGCCAAATAGAACGTTGAAATCAGTGGAGCAATTAAATTTAATTCGGCTAAAAATAAAGATAATTCAATTTTAGCTACATCTAAACTAAAATTTAATAAGCTTGTTTACCGATGAGCAAAAATAGCGTAGACACAATGAATGTTAATACGTAGCCACGATATGGTTCACCATTTTTTCCATAAGGTTTAGAGAAAAATATTAACCCAGGATAAATATGATCAACACCAAGTGCTTGAATTAAACGTGGCACTGATAGAAGGTTTGTTAGAGCGGTTGATAACGTTGCAGCCCATGTACCTGCATAGATAAGAGGTGGCCATGCTGCCATCAATTGCATTATATTATAAGAGTTGTGAAGACCATATTCGCAAGTCTAAAAGAAGTTTAATTATTTTGATTTATTATTAATATTTTAAATATGGTTGATTTTTTTATAAATTAGCAAATTATATAACAATAATCACAATATTATAGCTGTAGGTAAAGATTTTCACAAAATTCTTTTTAACCGTTACCCTGCTTTCTATGGTGCATCTGATCTAGTATTAATTTTACTCCAATATATTGAAATTAAATACAATCCACAAATTTCCAAATCAGGTGTTGTGGCAACGTTGGGAATTAGTGTAAACTAAAGCAGTGAAAACGTTTTCTTTAAAATCGGGTATGACCTTTGAAAACACCTAATAGAAAATGGTAATTTTAAAATATTTTTTTGACCGTAAAATTACGAAATTCGATTCATTGAATTCATTCAATTTATTCAATTCATTCAATTCAATCCATCAATTCTAAAAAATAACGTATTGAACTGAGTTAAAAGAAACCCGTTCGACAAAGTGATTGAATGTTAAAATTGAATGTTGTGGGACCTAGGTCTTACAAGGTATCTAGACACAGATTGTCTTATTATGTTGAGATTATACTTACAAAGTCTTCCACACAATTAGTTAACGTTCCGTTTGCTAAATCAATCAGACTACCAGATGCATCACGCATCGCAGCCCCACCAGCAAATATAACAAAAGTTACATACGAAATCATCGAAATCAAAAGTGCGAGAAGGGTCCCTTTTGGAATGGACTTGGCTGGCTCTTTTAAATCCCCCGAAATATTTGCTCCAGCCTGAATCCCTGTTACACTTGGAAAGAAAATGGCGAAAACACTAAAAAAGTCTTGAGTCATTTGTTCACTACGTCGATAATCAGGAGCCCAATTTTGTGCAAACATTTCAGCTGAAACATAAAAGAAAAATAGTCAAGTATAAAAAAACGTTTGCAAAATATACTCAGTTACTTACAACTTAATCCAACGAAACCAGCCGCTTGCTCCGATAAATTTCTGGGTCCTAGGCATGACCCCAGTATAAAATTGAAAATTGAAATCGTAATAATTGCTATAAGAAAATTTTGTGCTTTTGATTCCCATTCCATACCGACTGCACATATAATTATCATTATCAAGAGAGCGACTGCACCAATTATCCGGATATCATTATTTGCACCATCTACAATTTTTAAATCATAGGAACCAAGTAGAGTGTTTAACGAACTACAAAAACCGATCGTGTTCATTGAAGCTGCAACAGCATTGGCAAAGGCAAATACAACGCCAACGGAAGCTCCAAATTCTGGTCCTAACGACCTCGATATAATATAATATATGCCGCCTCCTTTTACTTCACCATTTGTTGTTAAAGCAGAAAGTGATAAAGTTGTTATAACACAAACGACCGATGATATGCCAATAATAACTAAAGATTGCCCAATTCCAGACTGAGAAACAACCCAGCTCAAACGCAAAAACAGCATTACACCCCAAATATTTAACAAACATGGTATGAGAACTCCTTGAATCCATCCCAATTTTATGCCTGCATGAGTTGATTTTTCTGCGTCCGGTTCATATTTATCGGGTTCCTGCAAATACAATAATATGAGCTTTAAAATAATTTTTATCCGAGTTATTCAATAGAATCTTAGCGTAACTTAAAATATTCATCAAATTGCCCAACTAGGGGTAAAATATGAAAAAATAAAACATGGCCTAAAACATTTTGGTTAACCCAAAAAGAGAATTCTAAATCAGGTTCAGAACAGACCCACATCAGATTGCTCTAATATGGTTTGCCCTTTCTGGACTGACTAACCCCTGATCACGCCCTGACTTTATTCAGGCTTTTCCTAACTAATTTCTGCTCGGGTATGTCATCACATTGCTTCAAATCTTTAATAAATACTTCAACGAGAGAATTAATGTATGAATCCCTTATTCTCGTATTCGAATTTCAAAACCGAATATTAATGTTATGCCAGAAATTATGAACCTTAATATTACGGATCATGATTTTAAAGTTAGATTCGATAATTAATGAATATATTGACGAATTGTGCCGGAAAATGCAAAACAGTTTTATTGCAACAGTTCTTAAATGCAATGCCGTTTCTAAAGAGGTTAGCATGTTGATCGAAAATGCGAAACAGTTTTATTATTTTAACAAATTTCAAAACAACAGATAATGTTAATTAAATGAAAATGTTCATAAAAAAAAAAATGGGTTGACCCTCGTAAAGTAAAGCTTATGATCACAAAACAAGAACCTATATAGAATAGGTAGACATTGCTTTACAGTTTATGTTAGATGAACTAACAAAACAATATAACTCATTTATTTAAGATCTGAAGCGAATAACGCCAAGAAGCTTTAAATACGCTGATGTTTTTAGCTATATGTACATATACTAGTAATTACTGCTCCTACAGAGATAAATAGTACTAGTTTAATCAATGAGTGTATAATGAAATAGTTTATTCTCAAGCAAAAGTTTAAAATTTGAGCGAGGCACGAGCGAGAATTTTAATTTGCGAGAGAATAAAATTCATTAAACACGAATCGATTACAATACTTTATTCTTTGACAAAGAATTGTGTATTATAAAAATAAAAACATTTTCTTCAATTAAAACAATAAATCTTTATTGTTTTAATTGATAAATCAAATTTCTTATTAAAAAAACCCCTATCTCATATAATCAACCAAGTTCAACTAAACGAAATAAGAGAATTTAACTTAAAATTTGATTTTTGAACAAAACTTATCAAAGCAATTGTGATTATAATTTGAAAATAATTTTAATGAACTCAAAACAATTTGACCAATTGGAATCATACCAATTGAATAATGATAATTTTTTTATAGAAAAATTTTCATTAGACAATAGGTTAAGTTCATTAGGCTATAGGTTAGAAAACAATACAATAAACATACTATTATTATCGAAAAAACATACAAATAAAGCTGATATAATTAAATGGAAGAGAATAAAAATAATTATAATATTGTTACGATTACAGAAAAATCAAATCACAACAAAACGCAACAACAAATGAATGAAATGTGTGTGAAAAGTGTTGTTGTTGTACATATTCTTAGAACTAAGGTCAACATAAATGATTTTTTTAATCAAATCAACGTAACGTAAAATAATCGAATATTCTAATATTTTCTCAAGGTTTCTCAAAAGTGACCTCGAATTTTCTAGAAATTAAGCAGAGTTGTATATAAGAAAATTACTTCTTGTAGAATGAATTACTTTTATTTTAAACCTGCGACAATGAAGTTATAATTATAAAAGTGATTTTTAAATTAGTTTTTGTGAATAAAGTTTAAAGTGTTATTAAGTAAAAATAATTTGTGTATTATTTTAAACGTTGTATTACTGGAAATTCCTACAGTCAACCGTTGGCGTTTCTGAGGCTGTTGAAAGAATATTCTAGCTGGGAATATTGTTTGCTGTATTGTTTTCCTATTGTTGTGGAACAATAAAGTTGTTGAATACTTAATAAAACCTGGTGTTTGTGCTTACTAATCAGTG
Source organism: Diogma glabrata (assembly GCA_963693315.1). Taxonomy (NCBI): domain Eukaryota; kingdom Metazoa; phylum Arthropoda; class Insecta; order Diptera; family Cylindrotomidae; genus Diogma; species Diogma glabrata. Next base: position 132,728,272 of record OY856188.1, read on the forward strand.
ATCGAACTCTGAAGAGATTTGGAAATTGCCTTTATCCAATTGTGAGTAAGGCCAATTTGAAGTTAGGTTGAAAAAACGTAACAATATATTCATCAAACCATCGCAGAATAAGCAATATTATTACAAGCTTATGCATTACTTTAGGGCTTTCAATTTACCAACCATATATATTGGTTGGCTATCGATTAATTGGAAAACCGGTGTGTTGATGGTTGTTAATTTTTTGCTTAAAAACAATGTGACCTAAATGGAGATTCGAACCTGGGTCCATCGACTTTGAGTTCAGCGTGTTAACTACTATACGCCACTCAACAAACTTTTACTATAAAAGCCGAGGAATTAAATTTCTGGAGTGTTCATGCATCATTGTAAAGTTATTAGTTTCTATATGATGGAGCTTCTACAATATAAGTGATCTTTCTTGTGTTATTTCTTCTCATCGTAGGATAAAAAATTAGGTAAAATTAGATAAATTTTTCCATGTAAAAATAATGTTGATTTATTTTATTGTGTTGGAATTAAAAATTTAAATTAATAAATTCATTTTATTTACATACAAATAATTTTTTGCATTACATTCCCTTGTGTGGTTCCTTGCAGTTTTTAGTATTTAAAACCTTTTAAATTTATTATGAATTACTAACGCGCCAGGAAAAAACATTGATAAAATCGTAAGTAGGTTGTACTTGACATTCGTTGATAAACATGATGTATTTGTATAGTTTTGATTCAAAATTTTATGAACGTTAGTATTTCAAAATGACTTTGATGTATCCGTTAGGTGTTAATATAAAAACCCTGCGATAATTGTTTTTGGATTTTACAAATTGTTTTTTTATTATAATATATAAAAATGTTGTATTTATAATTTACACCAGTTTATAAAATTTAAGTTATCACAATGTATATATATAACTATATAAATTAAATTAACATTGAAGATATCACTGTTGATTCTATTTTTAATGTAACTTCGCGAAAGCCCGAACAGAAGTGAAAGTTAAACAACTTTTTGCCGCCAACCAAAAATTGCAAAGGAAAACCATTGAACTGGAAATTGATTTTCGAGGTTGGTTCGTTTTTCGAATTAATTAGTTAATTAATTAATTAATCGTAAGGCGCTGTGAGTTTTATCGATTGTAGAGATTAATTATTTAAATTTAAATATATTAACCTCTACAGTACCCCGCTCGTAGATGAAAGCCCCCGTTTAAGGTGTCTGTTCGAAATGAACAGCTTTGTGTGTTCGAGAAGCTGGTGAACGATCAGCTGAACACAGAATACCATACGCTGGCTTTAATCTGTCGATCGAGACAGATTGTTGTTTGCCTTTAATCTCGATGACGAACTGTTTACGGAGACGTCGTATGATTTTGTAAGGACCTTCATATGGGGTTTGTAAACCTGTGCGAATTCTATCAACCCTAACGAAAACGTAGTCGCAGTTCTCTAGCGACTTTGGAACAAATATGTCGTTTTGTTTGGTTTGTCGTGTAGGTGTTGGAATTAGATTGTGCATTGTATCTCGAAGTTGATCAATGACTGTATCATGAGTAGGCATCTGTGAAAGAGGATTTTCAACGAAGAACTCACCGGGCAGTTTCAGTGTTTGTCCGTAGACAAGTTCTGCGGGTGAGCACTTCAGATCTTCTTTTACTGTAGCTCGAATACCTAAAAGAATGATTGGTATTTCGGAGCTCCACTGAGTAGTGTTGCCTCTGGCCATAAGTGCAGCTTTAAGTTGTCGATGAAAACGTTCTACCATTCCGTTCGCTTGTGGATGGTAGGCCGTTGTACGTATCCGATGAGAGCCCAAAAGTTTCGTTAATTCAGAAAAAAGTTTAGACTCGAATTGTGTTCCCTGATCAGTTGTGATGTGCAGTGGAACACCGAATCGTGATACGTAATTATTGACAAATGTCGTGGCTATGGTAGCAGCAGACATGTCAGACATAGTATAAGCTTCTGGCCATCGAGTGAATCGATCAACGCAAGTTAAAATGTAAGAACATCCATTAGAGGGAGGAAGTGGTCCTACGATATCTATATGGATGTGTTCGAAACGAGATTGTGGAATTTCGAATTGTCCAGTTGGACTTTTTGTATGTCGTTGGACCTTAGAGCGTTGGCAAGATAAACAAGACTTTGTCCAGTGATTAATATCTTTATTAATACTGGGCCAAAAATATCTAGCTGTAATCAATTTACGAGTACCGTTGACACCAGGATGTGACAAGTTGTGTAAAGTGTTAAATACAGTTTTGCGTAAAGGTTCTGCGATGTATGGGCGATTGTTACCCGTTGATGTTTCGCAGACGATTTCGAATCCTGGAAGTTTAAAAAGCTCTAGTTTCATTGATGAACTAGCGTGACATACGGAACCAGAAAATAAATTCTGAAGTTCTAAGTCTGCTTTTTGTGCAGCGATGATAGCATCGTAGTTGAAGTGAGTCTCAACTGATGCAGTTTCGTTGTCGGATGCACGAGATAATGCATCCGCGACTGTGTTGTCTTTACCTTGCACATGTTGGATGTCGGTAGTAAATTGACTTATGAAATCCAAGTGGCGAGATTGCCTTGGGTTTCGTTCGGTTTTAGAATGTATTGCACGAGTGAGAGGCTTGTGGTCGGTGTATATTGTGAATTCACGACCTTCGACAAAATACCTGAAGTGTTTTATAGCTAGGTAAATTGCGAGTAGCTCTCGATCGAATGCAGAGTATTTGGTTTCAGCGTCTGAAAGTTTCTTTGAGAAAAATCCCAGTGGTTCCCAACAATCATTATTACGTTGTTGTAACACTGCTCCGACAGCAATGTTCGATGCATCCGTAGTGATACTGTATGCAGAATCGTTACGTGGATGAACTAATAACGTGATATTGCCCAATTCGGTTTTTAACTTGGTGAATGCTAGTTGACATTCGTTTGGCCAAGTGAAATTTTTCGGAGTCTTGGGCTTTTTTAGTAAAGCGGCCAAGTGTGTATGAATTGGGGCAAGTGTTTCAGCTAGTTTCGGTATGAATCTATGATAATAATTTATCATACCGACGAATTGCTGAATTCGTTTGATTGATGTTGGTGCTGGGAATTCCGTAATGGCATTAATTCGTTCTTGAGAAGGCAGAATACCATTAGGTGTTATCGTGTGGCTGAGGAATTCAAGAGTGTTTACGCCAAAAACGCATTTCGAACTCTTTATGTGAACGCCAAACTCGCTTAGTTTCTGGAAGAGTTGTTCCAGATGAAGTTTGTGTTGTTCTTCATTTATCGATGCCACTAAGATATCGTCGATGTAGACGAAAACAAAGTCTAAATCTCGAACGATTTCATTAATGAAACGCTGAAACGTTTGTGCAGCATTACGTAAGCCAAATGGCATTCGGGTGAATTCGAAGAGGCCAAATGGAGTGGTAATTGCAGTTTTGTGTATATCTTCATTCGCCACAGGAATGAGATGATAAGCTCTAATAAGATCAATTTTGGAAAAAATTTTGCAACCATACAAGTTCATTGAAAAATTTTGTATGTGCGGTATCGGATAGCGATCAGGAATCGTGACCGCGTTTAATCTGCGATAATCTCCACATGGTCTCCAGTCGAGATCTTTCTTTCGAACCATGTGAAGCGGACAAGATACAGAGGAAGAAGAAATGCGACAAATTCCAAGTTCAACCATGTGTTGAAATTCAGTGAACGCAGCTTTTTGGCGAATAGGATCTAGTCTGCGTGGTCTTGATACAGGCAAGTGACCAGTGGTAACAATATGGTGTACCACGTTATGTTTGACCGGTAAATTGTAGTTCGGCTCTGCTGTTAGGGAAGGAAACTTCTTTAGTAGCAGGCCGTAATCGTTGTCGATCGTATAATGGATGGGTGTTGGCGTATCAACACTAGCCATTGTGGCATGGATTGACAGCTGGGTAGCTGAATCAATCAGCCGTTTTCGTTTGAGATCAACAAGTAGGCCAAATTTACTGAGAAAATCAGCGCCAATGATTGGACGATTCACTTGCGCTAGTACGAAAGCGTGTGTGAATGTTCTTTTTAGGCCGATATCTACCTGTAGGAGCTTTGTTCCGTAGGTATTGATTATCGTACCGTTGGCAGCTGATAAGACTAGATCTATTGGTTTTTGATTAGAGATTGTTGATAAACTCAGATTAAATGGAAGCACCGACAGGTCTGCTCCCGTGTCTACTAAAAAGGTCTGATGATTCAATTTGTCGAAAATGAATAGGCGGCTGGAATATTGATTTTCGATCACAGCCGCTTTGACCTCGGGCTTTAGATGTTTTTTTGATTGTCGATGTCATGTGTTACATCCAAACCTTTAGATGTAGACTGACCGTATGAGCATGGAGCTCTGCATTTGCGTGCTATTGCTCCGAATGCTCGATGGTAATAACACATCCCTTTTCTATCTCCTGAAGACCCTCGAGAAACTGACCTTGGTCGGAATGGAGATGGTGATCCATTACGAAATCTGAAACTATTCGGTTGGAACCTGTTTCGTGATGTACTGCGACCTCTCTGCGCCAGTCGTCCAAACTGTGCTTCCAACCTTGTAAGGCGTTCTTCCATCGTTCCTGTCTTTGGAGTGTTCGTGGGACTGATTCGGTATCTTGGCCTATGTTGGTGATGGACTTCTTGAACTTGTTGTTGGTTCCCTGACATCGCATCGTACATCTTGTCCGCCATTCTTGCCATCTTATCTATGGGAGTCGACTCTAACGCAGCAAGAGGTATTCTAATTATTTCAGGTAAATGCCGTACCCACAAAGAACGAATGATATTCTCACTAAAATTGGTTCCGGCCAGATGTTTAATGTGACGCAGTTTCTCCGAAGGGTTCTTATCACCAATACCTTGAGCTGACAGCAGTGCCTCTAGTTTTTTTTCGTCAGATGGGGCCAGACGTTCCAACAATGTTTGTTTTAACGCTTCGTATTTGTTGGTTTCAGGTAAGTTGTCGATTACATCCGAAACCAACTCGCAAATATCAGGGGTGAGCGCATGCAGCAAGTGCAGGTAGCGTTGCTCATCTTGAGTTATACCCTGGAATGCGAACGTCTGCTCCGAGACACGGAACCAAATCTGTGGTCGTTGTGTCCACAGTGGTTGTAATTTTACGTCCGTTCTCATGGACGAGGCAGCATGCTGCAAAGGTGCATCAGTTTTGATACCTTGAGCAGTGTCCATGGTGTTATCGTTTTCCATTTTTGGTTGTCGTACGAGTATATGTTATATAATAAAGACAAACGCGAAAAAGTGAACCGTAAAATAAGTAAATAGTAAACGAGTAAATATAAGTATATGTAATAAAAAAAACAAAATTCCAATTATTCAATGCAATCGCTAAAGATTATTTATGCCAAAAGGTAAAAAAAAAATAATAAATATATCGGCGATTGTAAATATCATACAGTGATACGTCAACGGCACAAGAATATTAAATTGTTGGATTTCAATTTCGCAAAATTTCAATATACAAATGTAAATTAATGTAATTATATATGGGAAAAATATATGAAATATATGAAAGAATAATAATATTATATGTATAATATGTATACTTGGTCACTCAAACCTGTTTTGTGCGGTAAATATTAAACGCATAAACGCATAAACGAAATTGCAAAAATCGCATACAAAAAAAATCGCGTAAAAGAAAACGCATAAAAACAGGCTTCAGTGTATATAAAAAAATTTTAAAAAATAGTAAAGTAAAGTTTTAATGAAAGTAAATTTACGTTAATTCAAATAAAAAAATGTAATTTAAATTCAGAATCAAAATGTAATCTAAAGTTAATAAATAATAACTCAAATATTTATCTGTGAATGTCGTTGATCCTGATGGTATATCCTCTGTTACGTTGATTACTTGTTGTTGTTGTTTATTTAATATTTTTTATTGAATGTGTGAATTTTATTAAAGTTGATATATTTTTTGACAATAAAAATGATTTCAGCAAAAATTAAATTATTCCAGTAAATTGATCATTATAGATGATTTATGTTACAGCTGATTTTAATGGTAATAATAATACGTAATAATTCCGTTAGTATAATTGTTTTATTTAAAATGTTGAAAATTTTTATTGATTGTTGTTCAATGCAAACAAAAATGTCTTGATGACGTGGTGTATTTATTTTTAACAATAATGTTGATATACTCCCATATGGTTAATTTTTATTATGACGATATTTTTCGTTAATATAGCGACTATTTGTTTGTGTGCGTGGCGGCACTCCCAGTGTTGATAATTTGAGCACCAAAAAAAAATTGAAACGTTTTAAAACAACGAAGAATTCGATTATATGAAAATCTGGTTAGATTAGATACATACCTTTAAACCTGGCACTATAAGTACCAGGTTTTCCAAAAAACAGAGCGTGTAATTTATTTGTCGGTAAAAACCGATATCGAAGGTCACCAAATGATGTATCCGTTAGGTGTTAATATAAAAACCCTGCGATAATTGTTTTTGGATTTTACAAATTGTTTTTTTATTATAATATATAAAAATGTTGTATTTATAATTTACACCAGTTTATAAAATTTAAGTTATCACAATGTATATATATAACTATATAAATTAAATTAACATTGAAGATATCACTGTTGATTCTATTTTTAATGTAACTTCGCGAAAGCCCGAACAGAAGTGAAAGTTAAACAACTTTTTGCCGCCAACCAAAAATTGCAAAGGAAAACCATTGAACTGGAAATTGATTTTCGAGGTTGGTTCGTTTTTCGAATTAATTAGTTAATTAATTAATTAATCGTAAGGCGCTGTGAGTTTTATCGATTGTAGAGATTAATTATTTAAATTTAAATATATTAACCTCTACAACTTTATCGAAATAAAAACAAGTCGGTTAAGTGCATAATTTATTTGTTTGTAATAAGTTCCAGTTATTCCAGTTACACGAAGCAATTATTTGCTTAAAACAAAGGCCAACATTTGCTTGTCCATGTAATAATGAAATATTTAATTTAATTATTTGCTGAAAAATATTTGTAGTAGGTGTGTCGGCTAACTAAAATGAACTAAATATTTGCTTCTTTGATAGCGACGCCATAACAGAAAATATTTTTTTTGAGTTTTTCTTTGCTCATACCAAAATCTTGTATGAGCAAACAGCAGTAAATAATTGTGATTAGATTATTTTAATAATAGTATGTTATTTAATTAGGAGCTAGAGTGCTACTTTTTGTGTTGAGTTATAGCTTGTATAAAGATTCTCGCTATATAATTTCAAATAAATATTTAAAAGATCACTTCTATATGTATCCAGTTTGTAGTTAGTAATTCTCTCTAATTAATCCTTTTCATTCCTCCAAGAAAAATCTTCTGACAAACTAATCCCAATAATGTAGTATTTTTTTAAAGATAAATCAATTTTCTTGAATCATATTTTGGGTTTCTTGAATTAAACGTATTTATTTTATTGGATGCAACAAATATTTAAATGATATAAATTCTTCTAAAATATGCTTTTAAAAAACCAAATTAATAACAGGTTGAGTTTGGTTTAATTCATATTAATTTTAATGTATGAATATACACATCAATTAAAGTACATAATATATTAGATTATATTTCTCAGCAATATAATAATATTAAAAACATAATAAGGAACTCCATTTTTTAACAAATTAATTTGAGTTTAATATTAATAGCAATTAAACTATATATTTAATTATATTTCGCAACAATTATTAATAAATTAAATTATAGCAGGAACTTTTAATTACAAAAAAAATCATAACTTTTTTGAAAAATGAAGAAGTTTTTTTAATTGCGGAAAAATTAGAATGAATCATTTTTCGTTTTTTTTCTAATAATGTAACGTAAAAAACATCGCCAACTAAATTTGAAATTTTTTAAGTTAATTTAGATGTTCGCCACAGAGTCTATAATTTGACAATTATAGACGATACACAAAAAGTCACTTTAGCTCCGAATAAAATAGACTATTTTTTCGGCAAACGTTTAAATTTTTTATGAATATGAAATTAATTTAAATAGTGATTAAAAAAACTTTTTTATTTTTTTAAAACAATTACAAACACCATTTAAATTACTCACTTATTTTTAGGTAGATTTCATATAAAAATCTACCTATTGCAATGGGCTTCATCTCGGAATTTCGGAAAAATTTTTGTGCCAAACGACTATATAGTATATATGATAAGCGGAGACGAAAAAACAAAAAAAAAATTTATATATATATAGATATATAAACGATATGAGATATAACGAAAACGACCGGCACTCTCACGGTCGCATTTGTTGAGGTAGATCAAAAAAAATTTCTATACATGTGTGTTCTATTAATATCTCGGACGAGTTCGTGAATCAGCAAAATCCGACACGTGGTTAAGGAACTAGAGCCTTTTTTCTAAAAAAAATTGATTTTTTAAAACCGTTATAACGGCCGTTTGGATACTAATATTTTAAAAAAGTTAACAAATTTAGAGTTTTTGGAATCTTTTTTATCAATTTGTTTTAAAATAGACCTCTGCAGTTAGAGGTTCCTGAGTGAGTGGCTTCAACAAAAAAGTTTGCAAAAAAAATTTTTTTTTTAAACAACCGGCACTCTCATGGTCGCATTTGTAAGGCCAGATCAAAAAACCTTCTCTAAAAACGTGCGTTTTATTAATATCTTGGATAAGTTCGTAAATCAGCCAAATCCGACACAGGGTTAAGAAACTAGAGGCTTTATACTTGAAAACAACTCTTTTTTAGATCCGTTATAACGGCCGTTTAGATTCTAATATTTTTAAAAACTTCACAAATTTAGAATTTTTGAAACCTTTTTAATCAGTTTCTTTCAAAAAAAAGACCTCTGCAGTTGGAGGTTTCTGAGTGAGCGGCTTCAACAAAAAAGCTTGTAAAACACAAAATGCGTTTGAATCAACCGGCACTCTCACGGTCGCATTTGTAGAGCCAGATCAAAAAACCTTCCGTAAACATGTGTGTTTTATTAATATCTTGGACAAGCTCGTGAATCAGAAAAATCTGACACATGGTTAAATAACTAGAGGCTTTATACTAGAAAAAAAAATTGTTTTTTTAATCCGTTATAACGGCCGTTTGGATACTAATATTTTTAAAAACTTCATAAATTTAGAATCTGTGGAAACATTTTAATCCGTTTCTTATAAATATAAACCTCTGCTGTTAGAGGTTTTTGACTTGTTGGCTTCAACAAAAAAGTTTGCAACAATCCATAACTACAATTTCCAAAAAAAAATAAAAAGGTTTGAATAGAAGAAATTAATTTTTTTTCTTAGAAATAAACTATTTTGATATTTTGCAGTAATTGGCCGACATATGATATAGTGTAGGTTTATGTCATAAATTGTTACACACATATTCTGTGGTAGATTCGATATTTGTTTGTTGCAAAATTGGATAGATATAGTTTTGCTTATATGCAGCTAATTTTCTTTTTAAAATTTGTTCGATATCTGTTTGAGAAAGTTTGAGTTTGTTTGAAAGAATTAGTTTGTGTTGTTTAAACTAATCTGATACATCAGATTCTACTGGCACACAAAACTGTCTGATCTCGAAATCTACCTATTTCTAGCGGATATACGTGCCGCTTGGACTTTTTTTATATTTATTCTACCGGGTTCGATTTTCAAAAAATCATCGACTGAAAAGTATTTTGCAATTAAAATTAATAACAATTTTGCTTAGTATATATACGAAAAAGAAATACAAAAAAATATATTTTTTAAAATAATAAAATAACAAATCTAAGGTAAAACAATTTGAAAGGATGAAATTTAAAAAACAAAAAAGGGTTGTACAAAGTTAGGGGCAGGTTATTAAACTTAATTAAAAATAATAAAACTAAAAATAAAAATAAGGGAAAATTTTAAGGGGAGGTTTAAAAAGTTTTAAAAGTTTTAGGGCGTGACAATCCCACATTATTTTTAAATATTAAATAAAGGTGATGTGATCCTAGCTTTCTTCGTATTCATCAAATTTGGGGCTTATTTTTAATATGGTATGACTCATAAGCATCTAACTTCCATTTCTGCCTTACAAAAATATATATATTTAAGACAGGGTGACACTATTCGCTTCCCATATTTTTTAATCTGATTCAGGAATATGTGTGACGACAAAAGACTACTGCCGAGTTGTCGTGTAATAGTATCTTGTCAATAATTTAAGTTCAGAATTCAGTGGTGTATTGCCTATAGAATAAGTACCGGTACGCTTTAGGTTAGAACTGTTTAATAGTATTTTACATTACAAGCCAGGTAAAATGGTTTTTACTAGCGAAAAGAGGATATAACTGACGAGTCAGTTACCTCCTTGAGCCAGCAAAACCAGTTACCTGGCGTGTCTTGTATAATATTTTATTTGTTACTAAATTGCAAACAACTAAACTAAAAATTATCAAATTCTGTTTTCTTCCACATTATAGTTCAAAACTCAGAAACCTTAGAAGTATAATTACTATGACAACGCGCCGTTTGTTCAAATTGTTTATTTCCATCAAGATTATTTCTCAAATGAACGTGCCAGAAGAAATCGAAAAGCAAGCTATAAACGTGACTTCCAGTTTACTGCTAGCGAAGTCTTTTGCAAGATATGAACGAGAATATGAAGAATTTAAAAATTGGCAGAAAAACAATAATGTAACTGGTGTAACGGAAGACGTTCTGTTGGTGTATTTTCACCAACTATCAGAAAAATTTAGCCCCAATTCTTTGTGGTCGAAATGGTCTATGTTAAAAGGCTGCCTGAAAATTAAAGAAAATGCTAAAGTTCGCAGGTTTGTTTTCCTATTACAGACGTTATCAAAAAAGTGATATTTTAACTTAACATTTGTAGATTTCATACGGTAATTTTGCCTTTCTCAAGAGAAAAAACGAACGTTACGTGCCGAAGAAGGCAAGGGTTTTAACAAAAGAGCAAGTAGAAAAATTTCTTGTTGAAGGTGTGACGAGCTTCTCTCGTTGACGGTGAAGGGCGTAGAAGATGTTGAGAAATACATTATCGTCACTTTACGGAGTACAAAGAATTTAGCAACAAGGAGATTTACGATCACAGATGAGGACTGCAGTTTTCAACCTTGTCCTTTGTACAGAAAATATGTAGCTCTTCGTCCTCGTCAAGCAGATCAATTACGTTTCTTTTTAACCTACCGTAATAGTAAATGTATTTCCCTCAATGTTGGCCAGCAAACTATTTGCGGTGTACCGAAAAAAATTTCAGCACATTTAGGGCTACAAGAACCTGAATTATACACATGTGACTCATTTTGACGGCGGAGATATTTTGACACTAAAACGGGCTGGAGGATGGAAAAAGAGTGGAATTGCGAAGGCTATGTGGATGATTCTATCAATACAAAATAAAAATAAATTGCGAAAAAAATATTTCCTGGACGAAACTCAACATGTGGCTTCCACATCGATAAATGTGGCTTCTACTTCGGGCGGTTCTACAATTAATTGTCCAATGACGAGCGACTTCACTTCCGCTTCAGGAATGTTCGACATTAGTGAAAATTCTAATTGTGCTTTTAATTTTAATTTGTATGAAACAAAGAAATAATGTTTAAATGTTAAAAACGCTAATATTTTTTTCAAATTTCAAATTTCTCTACTAACTTGTTAAGTTCATAACTGGTCTGCTGTCAATTTAACACTACTAGCCAGTTAAAATGACTTTTCAACGTCAAGTGACAGTTCGAATAAATGACGTTTACAATTTAGTAACAATTTAGTAAAAAAAAGAAAGATTTGCGTCCATTAACATCCTTAGAACGTATGTTGTTGTGGGACATTGGTCGTCTTAAAAGTGTGTTGTTGTGACACATTGTAATGCCTACTATATAACACATTTTATTAAAATAAAAAACAAATAAAATATTTAACGCGAGCGTAGCGAGTGGAAATGCTTAAAACTGCTTGAATTAAACGTTTTTTTAAATTTTTTTCAGCGAATTTGATAGTTCCATTTTTACTTAGTGGTCACGGTCTCAGCCAAAATTCAGCTAGCTTATTTAGAAATCTCCCACTGGTAATTGAGTGTTATACAAATTTATTACATTCATAAAGGCTACTATACAAAATAAATTTATTTATTATAAAAACTACATTTTTGTTTAACAAATTAGCAAATGACAGTTAAACAAAATCTTTTATTCTTGGAAATATTAAAATAAAAAGCTTATGCCTTATCCACAACAAAACAAAATCACAGTATACGTATATAAATATATCACACTTCGCAAACAGTATATTTAAAAATTATAAAAATTGCCCCCAAGCAGGGATAGCCAGATCAAATCAAAGCCAAACTCCCGTTAATGGATAATATTAATTGGCTCTTGTTATTAAGCCAGTAATGAGCCATTATTTGACCACTCTTTGTCATTTGGTTAAAATTCACTAGAGTGATATCCATTTTGAAATGAAAGAGGAATATCCATTTTGAAAAATTTCACCTATAGCTTATTTATTGCTTCTCGACTTAAAGACTATGATAATAATGTTAAGGTTAGTATACGTTTACATTTTTTTCATTAGTACTTTTATTTTATTTAAATTATTTTATATTTAATTTTTTTAAATTTATACATATGAAAATATTTTATATTTTTTAAAGGCCCAGTCATGGTTGCCAGTACTCGGCCATTGCTGCAATACTTGTTATTATTATTGGTTCGATACAAGGCCAGCTATACAACCTTGTATTTTTTTTGCTGTTTTTTTTCTCTGACCAATGAATGGCAGCCATTTATTGTCCGATGGTATCATCCAGTAAAACTATGCTAACTGTCGAGTAATAGTCGCTAGTACTATAAGTCAGTAAAACTATGTTAACGGTCGAGTAATAGTCGCCAGTACTATAAGTCATGGTTGCCAGTACTACACCATTGTTGCATTACTGGTCGCCAGTATTGAACCATTGCTGGACCAGTTCTACGTATGGAAAATTTCTGGCTTTTTCTCTGGCCCTTGAATAGTATTCAATTATTGTCCGAAGTTATCATTCAGTAAAATTATGGCCCAGTCATGGTCGCCAGTACTCGGCCATTTCTGCTACTCGCCATTATTTGGACATTACTGGACCAGTTGTACAACCTTGTACGTCAGCAGAACGATGCAATCGCTTCCAAGTAATCTTCTGATTTTAAAAATTTAAGTGGTGGGCCGATTGATTTAATAAAAAAATATTCTTGAAACATGTTGTACTAAAATTCGCTACATTGAATAAACTAATACTGCTGAATCCACATTCACATTCAGCAAAACTGCAAGTAATAATTCTAGTGTAAAAAATAATTTCATTTGAATCTTCTAGAAAAATTCGACCTCCATTTTCTATATAATCTTTGTTTGCATTAATACATTTTGAAAATTCTATTTTAAAATGTTTGCAACGTGAATGAATATTGTCTTCTCTACATTGAAGATTGAAAACATGGGTTATTTACTTGGTTCCAATATTATTAATTCTTTAATAATGTATGAAGTTGAAATGCCTTGATTTTCTTCTGTGCCGTTTGCGCTAACATTTATTTTATGTTTCATATTACTTATACCATTATTTCATATTATTAATACCACTGCTTTCAGTGTATTACTCCTATTTTTGGATTATTAATATTAAGATTAACTCCATTTTATCAATACCTCTTGCTGCTTCCACCCATACAAGATTGTACAACTGGTCCAGTTATGGTCCATCAGGGCGATCATTAATGCAGCAATGGAGCCGAGTACTGGCAACCATAACTGGGCCAATAACATAATTTTACTTTTTAAAATATAGGACTAAAAATTATATGACATTTAACAACGATATATACCAGACGTTGACCAAAAAAAGAAACCACCCTGCCAAAAATTTTTGTAGGACAATTATATAGGAACTTACATGATCATGATCATTTCTGGTAGAGAATTAGGACAAGAAGTTTCCAAGATCATACAAGATTTACATAGGATCTTTTATAGTTTTTATGTAAGATCCTAACAAAAATTCCTACAAGACTTTTAAAGTTCATGTAAGATCCTAACAAAAATTCCTACAAGAATTTTTGCCAGGGCATTTTATATCAACCGTAGATCGGCCAATTTATGGCTGCACTACTGGTCCAATAACAATAGTAAATTAATGGTAACCATTAACGGCCCATTGCTTGGCCATTTAAAAGGAAGCTGTACTGGCTATTTTCTATAAACCGTTGATCGAATTCAGTAATGGTTAAATAACAGTAACCAGGTACTGTTTACCATTCATAAGCCAGTGCTTGGTCATTCAAAGATAAAACTATATACTGGATCTTTTCTGTAAATCACAGATCGACCGATGAATTGTTCTAGTACTAGCTAAATAACAATAGTACTGTCAATCATTAATGGAGTGCTTGGTCGTATTTCATAGTCCAGCAAACCCTGCTTGGGTAGCATTTTCTTTTCTTTTTGAAGATTTTTAAGTTTTTTAAAATATAAAATTATGCGGCGAATCCATTTATCTGCTTGTTCAATAGACGCATACCGATTTTGTAACGTTTCGGAAAGACTAGATTTTTCAATAAAGCATCATTTACATTAATACCAAATGAGTTACAAACTGTTTAAGTGTTATTTGTTTACTTAATCTATTAAACAAAGCCTTAACTATTTTGGATCGCATATTATACTTCTATTAGCATTTCAAAAATGATTGCAGAATGAGGCAAAGTTCTGCCATACGGTGGATACAATCCAGTTCTAAAAGAGCTGGCCATCCAACGAACATTAAACACTTGTCCAATTTTTAAATTTTATTTTCGATGTTAGCAGCGCACCGCATCCATTAATCTCTCTGGTTTTTAGCTGATTGCCTATAATATTTGTCTTTGATTTTTAGCTCATTGACTATAAACGGAATAAAGTTTGTCCATAAATATTTGAGAATGATCAATTCCAAAAAATAAATTATGAGAATCTTGTGATTTATCGGTTTCACATTTTGAAAACATTATATAAAAGTCAATTTGTATCTTAACGTTGTTGACTCATCAATTATTACTTGATAAGTTATCGCCAACATTTAAATTTTTTTAAGAATTTTTCTGTTTCCTTTGTTTTCCAAATGTTCTATTCTATTATATTTGTTGCATTAAACCTTGATTTCAACCCGTGCACTAATAAGAGCTATTTTTGTTTGGAAGAGAAAGCCACTGTCGCATAGCAGAGTACTTGCGTAGGTTGCAGAAACGCACTCAAGCAATGCTAATACAGTTCAAAAAAATTAAAAGTAGTTTATATAACAGAAAATTTAATTCTATAACATATTTAAAATATTTTTAAATTAATATTTTCATAAAAAAGAACCGGAACGCGTTCCGGCAGTAAAAAAGGTACCGGTGCGTACCGGCTGCAATACACCACTGGTTCAGATGGCCATCCTGGGTCTTAGTGAAGCTGTAATGAGTGAGACTTTCATGTTGCTAGAGAGTGGTGCTAAACAAATTGGTCTGAAAATTTCTTATCGAAAATTCAAATCTAGATGAACAAATTGAGATAGCTGAATCCTTTCAATATTTGGCATCAACGCTTGACTCAAACAACAGCATATTAGAATATGTACATGAATTAAACCTCTCCATGTTTCATCGTAGCCGTCAACTAATATTAAACTCAAGGTATAGCAGACTCTTATTAGATCTGGAAAATGCATCATAATTAGAGCTGGGCAATGCGTTATAAAAACGAACCCTTAGAAAAATTTAAAAATCATATTTATCTGTTTTTATAAGTTTTGAGTGAAATGATAAAAAGAGTGGAACACTACGTTTAAAATGGAACAATGGACGTAATGGCCGTTCGCAGTGATTCTAATTGTGATGACACTGGTTAGTTCGGCGACGGTTCTACATGTATTATAGTTTTTATAGTAGTCAGTATCTAGGCCCGTTGTTACGATTTGTGTGACCCTAGACAATTTTTTAATCGCAAGTTCGTGTAATTGTTAAATAAACTACGATTTCATGTCTATAATACTATGAAAAGCAAAATGGATAGCGTTAAAAGTTTGGTGAGCTTAGTCCTGCCTATTAACTTAGAATGTAAATATTGGAGCATACGCAAACGTATAGAATGAAGTTTGATGAAACTTCGGTATCTGATCCGAATTCAAAAGTTTTGTATACCATTTTTTACTACTCTACCACTTCGACATCACTACAGCACGGCGTGCATTTATCAAACGATTTTCATCAAAAGATGGGAAAAGGTTTCAATCACTATAAGAAAGCTTTTATTTATAGTTTTAGGAAAATTGGACAAAGAAATTGGACAGAGGACTGAGGATTTCAACACACACCTGCTGATTTTTGCACTACGTTTTTTAAGGTTTTAACTATTAATACTTACAGATTAAGTAATATTTTACTTCAAAATATACTTGTGAACTGCGAGGGTCCTAAAAGCGCGAGGTCCTAGACGATTCTTGTTGAATCAATTTCGAGGTTCGATTCGCTATATTCGCTGTCGCGACGAGGTTGAGTGAGACAATAGAGCATGTTTTTTTCAGTGTTGTTTACAAAAATTCACTTATAAAATACAAATGTTTTGAAGAATCGAATACGGGTATATTTATCAATTATTAATATCACATAAGTGAATTAAAAAACCACTTCAAAATTAAATTTGACAGCATGATAACAGTTGTTAATATTTTCAACAGCAATGTACATAGAGGTGCGTTCGATTTGACTGAAATAACTGAAAAAACAACAACAATTGCATACAATTTTTTAATTGTTTCAGTGCAAATTGAACACAGCTCATATTTACAAAAACCACCTGCATAAAATTATTGACTTCATAAAATATTGACGACATAAAATCTTAAGTTTTTTTAAAATTTCATCAAAAAAATACATATTTGCTTATCTAATATTTGAACCCACTCTAATGAAATCTTATTTAACTTGTACGTAAAATTAGAAACATTAGAATTTCTTTTACAAAACGATAAATATCAATGTGCTAAGTATGTTCGATATTGAATAATGCATTTCAATGTTAATAGCACGTTTCTGTTTTTATGGTTTGTTCATGACACGATATCATTTTGATTCTTTCTGTAAACTGCAACAGTTTAATCGCAACTTGAAACGTCTCTTGATATGTATCTCTGTCGAATAAAGATTAATTACTGATTAAATTCTAAGTACCAAAGTAAACACCCTTGAGAGCAGTGTGTATGCTTGCTATATAATCCAGTATTTAGAAACCATTTAAAAATTAAATGAAACCAAAACACCAGAAACTTGAACACCAAAAAAATCATTTTTTTTTATCAACCCAAAGAATTCAAAATAAGTAATTTTCGCATACCCAAATTATTTTGTTGAAATTTAAGTAGCTATTATTAACTTATCAACAGTTTTATCTTACAACTAAATTTTGGTATATTAATCGTTTAAAATCGATATCATTTCTAAAGATTGGCTAGGCGCAAAGATTAGAGGCGCGGTGATTAGAGACTATATAGTGATTACATAATTCACACATGGAAGTGCTGCTTAGGGAAAGTTAATCTAAAGATGGTCCCAAAACTCTAATACAAAAGTATACTTTTGTATCAGATTTTTGGGACCATCTTTTCATAGAACTGTTATATAGAACAGTTTTTTCGTATCTTATACGTATCTCATGCGAAAAAACCCATAAATATTGTTTATCACAAACATGATTGCAACGTCTTTAGAATTCAAGAAAACATAACCCAAAATAGTTATTTACATATTGAGGGCTGAAAGTAGAAGATTACGCTTGCGGTTCATATTGAAGCCCGATGCGAAGCGAGGGCTTTTATTGAACCAAGGGTGTACTCTTTCTTTTAGCCTGAGTGTATGTACAACGTTTTACGCACAAATGCACAACTGAATGGTTAAATAAATCAGTTTTTAAATTTCATAAGCTCGCTAAACATTTTGAAAAATATGAAGGGGCTGAAATCTCACAGCTCTGAGATATCAAGACCTCGGTTTTGGTTAAGGATTTTGATATAGTGTTCGGCATAAAACTTTTATGAGGACATGGTGTTTAGTTATCGGCAGCGATTATATCAAACATAAAACTCTTTGTAAAAGTACAATTATTTTATCTCTGTTTAGAAATTTATTACAAAACTAACACGAAACATCAATTCGTTGCCGGAAAATTAGAACAGATCATATTGTTACGAGTACAGAAAAATCTAGACGGTTACGGTCACTTCCAAGAAAATCAAAACACAACAAAACGCAACGACAAATGAATGAAATGAATAGTGTTGTTGTTGCTGTACATATTCTTAGAATTAAGGTCAACATAAATAAATGATTTTATGAATTAAATGAACGTAACGTAAAATAATCGAATATTTTACTATTTTTCAAGGTTTCTAAAAAGTGACCTAGAATTTTCTAGTAATAAGAAATTGTCTGTTGTAGATTAAGAATTAGTTTTATTTTAAACCTGCGATAGTGAAGTTATAATTATAAAAGTGATCTTGAAATTAGTGTTTGTGTAAGTTATAAGTATTATTGAGTAGAAATATTTTGTGTATTCTTTTGAACGTGGTGTACTGGAAATTTCTACAATAAACCGTTGGAGTTTCTGAAGCTGTTGAGAGAATATTCTAGTTAGGAATATTGTTTGCTGTATTGTTTTCCTATTGTTGTGGAACAATTAAGTTGTTGAATACTTAATAAAACCTGGTGTTTGTGCTTACTAATCAGTGATCGAACTCAGAAGAGATTGGGAATTACGTTTATCGAATTGAGAGTAAGGCCAATTCGAAGTAAGTTTGGAAAAACGTAACAATATATTAACATAATTTAGTGAACAGATGATACACTCAGCAAACTACTCAAAAACCTCTCCATTTAAGCTATGGTTTCCTAGAATAGCGGTGCCGCTATATAGCGGACGTAATATAGAAAGTAGTGGACGTAAAATGACGGCCGTAATAGCGCTGATGAAAGGTGAAATGTTAGATCAACGTAATATTACGTTGAAGAATTGAAATTTAATTTATATATGTCAAATAAATATGACCCGTAATCTTTATTTTTTTAATTTTATTTCGACTTTTGTAAATATTTGTTGGTATTTTTAAATAAATTATAACACAGTCACATTTAAAATTAAGCTTCTATAAATATTTGTATTATATGAAAATTTAAGGTTATATTTAAAAATCTTTTCCAGTTTGTGGCGTTTTATTAGTGCTCTACATAAACCTTGACTATAGCAGCAAATTTTATCAAAAGGGACAAATAAAAGTAATTCATTTCATATTATTTTAGCTATTTATTCATTGCTGAATTGTTTTTAGTCATAGATATAGTTTATGACATAAATAAATTGTTCTTTTTTAATCATAACTTGTATGTCTAACACTTACTTTACCCTTTGAAGTAATTAAACTTGTTTATTCATAAAATATCTAATTATGTTATATTTAATGTTAATTATAATTGAAAAATATGGAGGAGCTGAAATCTCAAGCTCCGAAATATCAAGACTTCGGTTTTGGTTAAGGATTTTGATATAGTTTTCGGCATAAAACTTTTATGAGGACATTGTTTTTAGTTTTGGGCAGCGATGTATATCAAACATAACTCTTTGTTAAAGTACAAGTATGTTTTTATCTCTGTTTAGAAATTTATTACAAAACTAACACGAAACATCTATACGTTGCCGGAAAATCATAACAGATCATAAATTAACATAATTTAGTGAAAAGATGATACAATCAGAAAACTACTCAAAAACCTCTCCATTTAGCGTTACGAGAAAATATTACAAAATCACAAATTCATATTTCTTTCAAAATTCCAAAAATATTGTAAAAATTAAATGAAATCAAACTTTTTTCAAAATTCCAAAAATATTCCAAAAATTAGAATAAAATCAAATATTTAAACCTTTTCTAAATCCTGATAATATTCCAAAAACTCTTAAAAATTCAAAAATTCAAACTTTTTTCAATATTCTAAATATATTGCACAAATTATAACAATATCAAAAATTAAAACTTTTTCAAAATTGGAAAAATTATAATAAAATCAAAAATTTAAAATTTTTCAAAATTCTAATAATATTTCAAAAATTCTTACAAAATCAAAAATTTAAACTTTTTTCAAAATTCTAAAAATATATATATAAAATTCACAAATTCAAAAATTCTATTTTTTTTTTCAAAATTCTAAAAATATTGCAAAAATTATTACAAAATCAAAAAAAGAAACTTTTTTCAAAATTCCAAAAATATTTCAAAAATTATAACAAATTCAAAAATTTCCATGTCACATTTACGTCATAACAGCTAAATTTTTTTCCCAAAAAATTGGCGAAAAATAAATGAAATCATTTTTTGACACACTTGACAACATTTTTTTGACAAACTTATAATGCAATAAAATTCTCAATAATAATAATATCATTTTCATTTCATACAAATAACTAATTGTATTAATTTCTAAAAAATAAATGAAAATCATTTTTTTGACACACTTAACATTATTTTTTTGACAGACTTGTAATGCCATAATTCTCTATAATAATAATAAAATTTCATGTCATACAAATAATTAATTTTATTTTTTTTTTCACAAAAATTGGGTAAAAAAAAAATTAAAATCTTTCTTTTGACACACTTGACAACATTTTTTTGACAAACTTATAATGCAATAATCTAGTTTTTGGTCTCAAATACCAATCCCGACCATCAAGATTTCTTCAAATTCAATGTTTCTATTCGTAATCACTTAAAATGAACGTTTTTTAAGCAAAAAATAAGCAAATTTCCTTGTTTTGACACACTTTCGGTACAGTTATCGAACACATTGTCCTTTCGGCTCTTTCCATTGAGTGAGCCTACTTTTAGAAAAAAAATTTTGAAATCCGTCCAGCGCTTTTCTAGAGTTCGTCAGTTGTGACGGCCGGCCGGCCGGCCCGCAGTCAGACATACATTTTTTTTTGGTTTTTTAGAATCAGTAGGTCCTAAAACGTCGAGAAATGCCAAAAAAGTGGGGGTAGGAATTTCACTTTTGGCCATACTTAGGTTTTACTTAGAATGCAATACTTAGGTTTTTTCAAAGCCGAAGTAATTCCTTTCGTACTAATTTTAAAGCTAAATTTTATTTGTTTGAAGTTTGTTTATTATGCATTTCATTTATTTAAAAACAATTACCGATAACATAAAATCCAACACAATGAAATGTAAAAGAGGATCATAAATATAATTACATCGGTATTTATAAAACATTAAATTATTATTCTTTATTTTTTTTTTTTTTTTTTTTTCCAGATAATTGTTTATTTATTTATTGCATTTTAAATACATTTTCTGAGATCAGTATATATTACTTTACAGCAGATTACATAATTTTAGGTTTGAAATAATGTTTTTTTTTTTAATGTTTTGCATAAGTATTTTTGTATGAACTCGATAATTTACATTTAGGTAATTCTTAATTCTACTTAATACTAACCTAAATCTAGTTGTTTTTTTTTTTAAATTTACCTTATATGTGAAACAGAAACGGCTAAGAAATAGTTACAGACAAGTTTTGAATCAATGTATTATCATTATATATTAATTTATTTATATAGTTGCTATAAAGTTCATCAGTGTAAGGTTTAATATACTTCATATTTGCTAGAGAGTGAAGCCTTGAAGTGCTATATCTATTTGGTAGCTTAAATATTAGTTTTAGGAACCTGTTTTGAATTACTTGGAATTTTTTTAAGTGAACGCTTGCCATTTTACACCATATAGGACAACCGTACATAATAACATTTAGTACCATTACTTTATATATTAACAATTTGTTACTTATACTAAGCTTAGATTTTTTGTTTAGCAAGGGGTATAAAACTTTTAGAAGCATATTGCATTTTGCTTGAATTACGGTCGTGTGTTCTTTAAAAGTAAGACGTTTATCTAAATGAATGCCTAAATATTTTACTGAAGTTTTCCATTCAAGGGGCACGCCATCAAGTATTATCGGTCTTTGAGGAGTTTTTCTTTGAGCTCTACAGCGCGTGAAGTATATTGCTTCGCATTTCATCGGGTTTAATTTTAGTTTCCATTTTTTTAAAAATTCCAGTATATCAATGATGTACAATTCCAAGTTATTCAATATAGTTTCCGCATTTTCATTTGAACAATATAAGGCCATGTCATCTGCAAACAGAGCCAACTCACCGTAATTTGTCTGAGGTATATCGTTTATAAATAAATTAAATAAAATAGGGCTGAGAACTGCTCCTTGAGGAACACCTGCTTTAACATCAATTGAGGGAGACATAGAGTTTCCAACTTGAACTTGAAAGGTTCTTCCTGCTAGGTAGGATTTTATGAGTTTAATTAAATATAGTGGGAAATTCAATCTATACATTTTAAACACTATTCCGTCCATCCATACCTTATCGAAAGCATGTTCCAGGTCTAAAAGTATCATTCCTGTCGATTTTGCATCATTTCTATTTTGTTTGACATGATCCGTAATTCTGTGGATTTGATGTATCGTTGATGATTGTTCTCTAAATCCCAGCTGCTGATTTATAAGTATGTTGTTATCTAAAATAAAGGATTGAAGTCTATTTTTGATGGAGTATTCAAAAAGTTTTCCAAGAGTGTTCAGCAGACTTATTGGTCGATAGCTTCGAGATATTGTTGGGTCCTTACCGGGTTTCAAAATTGGGATTATCTTTGCGTGTTTCCATTTGGTTGGAAAGTAGCTCAGTGTGTAACATTTATTAAAGATGATTTGTATAAAGCTAATCCCTTCTATCGGGAGCTTTTTTAATAATAAATTCGGAATTTTATCAACCCCAGGCGATTTAAGTGGACGAATGACCTTTAGAATGTCTTGTATTTCAGATATTGAAACCAGTTCAATTTCATTGGTATCAGGCTCTTGTGAGATTATTTTGGAATTAATTTCATTGCATACAGTATTAACAATCTGTTCATTTGTATCGTTATTCAAATCAATGTTATGTACGTCTTGAAAGGTTTTGGCTAACTTTTGAGCTTTTTCCTCATTTAAGAATAATTGGGTTGAGTTAACATCTACTTCATTGTTTTTTAGAGGTGGTATAGGGCGAGGTTTGTTTTTCACTTGTTTTACAGTTTTCCAATAACGTTTTGATTGATATTCTAGACTCATCAATTTATTTTGCCATTTTTTATCAATGATCTCTAGGATTTTTTGACGTATAATTTGGTTCAGATTGTTAAGCAACCATTTTTCATGATATAACTTATGTCGTATCCAGCGTCTTCTCACTGTATTCCTTAGTTTTATAAGTTTTAATAAATACTCCGGCAAAATTAATTTTTCAACAAAGGTGCTCGAAACAAGTGGGGTACTACGGTTTCTCGCTTCTTGAATGGTATCAGTGAGGAATTCAATTGCATTATCTACATCATTGATATTTGAAATATTATTTTCAAAAGCATTTAGTTTGGTAGTAACGTAATATGAGTACATATTCCAATCACTTCTGTTATAGTCATAGGTTTGAAATTGACTATTACTTTGTGCACACTCAAAATCCAATGAACAGAGAACCGGTAAATGATCAGAACTCAAAGCATTTATTGTTCTAACATTTTCAATGTTATAATTAACATTTGTTAGAAATAAATCAAGGACACTAGGTACCCCACTTGATCTGTAAAATGTTGGATCGTCTGGTGAAATTAACACACAGTTGTCACTGCAAGTAGTTAAAGTGTTAAGGGTTCTTCCACCTGTATTATTACGAAGGCAGTTCCACGATGTATGTCGACAGTTAAAGTCACCACCTATCAGGTAGGGACTTCGATATCTAGTCAATTTAATCAAATCATTCCGAAAGTTTGGATTATTTGAATATGGGCAATATATTGCAAATATTTGTAAATTTAAACCGTTGTTCAAAGCAATGCTGACACCAATGGATTCAATGCACTGTAAGTTTAAGTCTGAAAGTAAATTATGCTTTATACTTTTTTTAAGAAGAATTGCTACACCACCTTTATTTTGAAATATGCGATCTCTTCTATATAGTACATAATTTGGAATCGAGAATTGAATACTGGAATTTAAATGGGTTTCACTAAGAAGTATTATATCTATATTGTAACTTTCTAAAAAATGTATAAGTTCGTGTTTTTTATGTTTAACGCTATTTGCGTTCCATGTACATATTTTGAGTTTTTCAATTCGCTCCGACATACTTGATGGCGAGACCTGTAATGAATTCAAATTGATCAATTTTAGTTTTGCAATGTCTTAAGCCTTTAACAACTTCAGAAAAAATATTTAGCAACTCACGTGTATCAAATAGATCATCGTCTTGCTTGACAATAGCAGATGCACTATGCTTACCATATATTCCTAAATTGTTATTTAGAATATCAGAAGAATTGCCTGGTTTTACACTTGCTGTTTGTGTTGGTAATGATGGATAATCATCTAAATTAAAGTTCCTAGATGCCTGCTTTACATAATTTCTTGAATTGATCTCAGTTTTTAATTTCAAATAATTTTGTCTTGCTGGACATGACACTGCATTAGCCGGATGGTTTCCCTCACAGTTTGCACATTTGTGTTGAGCTACATCATCTTTTAGTGGACATTCCATGTCTTCACTATGATCCATACCGCAATAGCGACACTTTTGTTTCATATTACAGTTGGATACACCGTGACCAAACATATTGCATCGTACACATTGTGTTGGATTATTTGATTTTGGGTGATATTGTTCCCACTTACATATTACATGGTCTATGCTTCTTAATTCAATTCGAAGATAATTTAAGTTAACACTTCCTTTTTTGAAACTAACAAAATATATGGCATCATCTCCATGTCTTAAATGTTTTGGAATAGCTTTTGATATTTTAAGTGGTTGAAGTTTAAATTCTTTTAAATTCTCTTCAATAACTGATGTATCTATTGACGGCAGACCATACAAAACGAATTTAACAGTTTTGTTTTCTTCAGTAGGATGAGAAAAGTTTTCTATGTTTGAATCAATTAATTTTTTTTGTATAGTCTGATGATCAGCTAAACTGTATGTAATTATTTTTATACCCAAGCTTATATATTTTATATCAAACTTTTTTATTCCATTTTTAACTAATATTTCTTTTATTTGCACTAGTGATCCTGTTTTAGCTATAACTGGCGGAATATTTTTATGTTTTGATTGTTTTTCATTACGCAATAATAAAACATCAGCTGTTTGATTGTTTAACGGTTCAAATTGATTTTTTAATTCTATACGAAATTTATTAGTTGATTGATTTTTTGCCATATTAAATGATTTTGCTGAAGTACCGTTTTTTAACATAGCAGATGTTGAGTTTTTGTTAAGACTTTTCAAAAAAAGTTTTGATTATTCCCCAACATAGCGGTTTCTCATCAACAGGATCAGAAACAAACACTATTTGGTTAAATTTTATAACTATAATATAATTCTTTTTTGTTATAGTAGTATTTCCACTATTCACAATAACAATATACAAACAATTTATAATTTAATATAAATATCACTATACGAATTATTCTTTATAAAAGTCCTAAATCAATTTTAAATGTCAAAAACTAACGGAAAATATTTCAAAAGTTCACCGCTATTTTCAGAAAATACGTTCATCAACTATTTGTCAACGTAATCACGGCCGTCATCTAAATAGTGGTACCGCTTATTTACGTTCAAGTCGCTCTAGGAAACCACCATAATTAAATTAGTACTAGGGGGTATCCCGCGGGCTCCGCCATCTCCCCCCTTCCCCCGTCCCTACTCCTTTCCCCTTCGCACACCAATACACTCTTGCTCTTTTCATCCGGCTTTGATACAACTACTAAGTACTATCCATCATAATCCAACCTCTTCTAATCTATTCTGTGTGCACCTTCTGCTTTACTATAATTCTACAAAAACATCATGAGTTTAAAGATAAATTTTTATACGATCAATGACAAATGGTTGAAAATAATAAGAAAATACTGAAATAGCAGCTTTTCCTCTTCTATATTTTATTTACATAAAATGAAGTTATGCAAAAATAATGATGGAAAAAAATATTCTATGATTTTTAGCACTATCTGTCATATAAATAATTAATTTTCTTATTAATATCGCAACGATATAAATTTGAACGAAACGGCTAAAAGACAATTAGAGCAATAATTTTGAAAAACTACATTATCGAAAAATTTAAATGCCGTAAATGGAATTTTTATGAATAAAAAGGAATAATTTTTATGTTCTATAAAAAAAATAAACCAAAACAATAAAAAGTAAATATAGGGTTCTCGTTGAGCCCCGCCCGAACGTTTCTCACAACCCCCTACATAGGCAATGACAACGAAATTTCGTACTAATTTTCTTAAAGTTCATTTTATTAAATCGGTTTAAATTATTAAATGTTTGAAAATGTATATTAAAACACAAACTGTTTTTTGTCCCAAAAATATCAAATATTTTCAACCTACATTGTTTTAAAAATTGTTAAAAATCTATATTTTTCTATGCTGTTATGTTCGCTGTACTATAGAACAATTTTCTGGTTCTGGTCCTGCCATAATAACGCAAGGAAGGGGAGATAAGAAAAAAATTTATATTGGCTTACATACGTGTTTTGTATTAACTATTGTATTGTAACTATAATCATTTAAAAAATTCTCTATGAAATTTCTCCTGTTTTTGCTTTAAACGATTTAAGTTAGTTTGTGAAGTATATTAATTACTCTAAATCAAGCATAATAGTACTACTATATATAGCATCTTTTTACCTATATAGGTCCAAAAGCAAAATTAAAACTGTCAAAAATTTCCATGCAAAGTTATATGGAATTTTTCGATCATTTTCGTGTTTTTTATGTGCTAGCTAAAATACATTTTGCATAAATTATGCTTAATATATGAGCAATTTCACGAAGATTCAACAACGTTTTGACTTGACCCTTTTAAAGTTTGATTATTTTTTGTTTATATATAGTCTTTCATAAATAAAAAATACAAGTTCTCTTAAAATTTTTTTATTCGACCAGGGGTCTTCACAGTGTGCCCCTCAATTTTTGTTATTTTGTGATGTGAGTGCATTTTGACGAGCGATTGTAGAAAAACTACTGAATCGATTTTCATAAATGATATGTCGTTGAATAGGTATTAGAACAAAGTTTTTAAAAACACTGTACACTGTTCATTTTTGAAATAATTTTTAACGGTGTAACATAAGAAAAAAACGGCATAATTGAAGAAAAGATGGCAGCCTCTTTTTTTTTTAAAACTAAATTGAAGCTTATTTTATATCTAACCACTTGTGAAAGTTTCGGACACGTGTTATTATTTGTTTTAGAGATAAAATTCGTTGTGCATATGACTGTCGGGAATCAGTTTTTTTTGTTCAAAAGGAAAATTATAAAAATGGCGTTATAAACTTAGAGATTTTTTTTTATGTTAAATATCAAATATTTTATTATTAGATGAACTTTTTAAATTATTATAAAAATTATATATGTAGTACAATAAATAAAATAAATACAATTGTTAAAAATGATTTACTTATTTTACAAACAGAAGTTTCTTTTGAATAGGAAAACACTTCTGCAATTATTTTCTTTGTATTAGATGGCATAAAGAAATGAAATGTTTATTTACCACTTTTAATAATCACTTGTCACTCTTATAAAAAATAATTTGACAGTCTCGACTGCAAACAAAAAAGTCGTATAAATAACTAAATATATTTATTTTGAAAACTATTATTTTGAACTTTTGACTGGAGAAGTATTATTCGTATTATGTTATTATGGAATCATAAAGTAAAAGATTGTATTTAAACATTAAATTACAAATATTTTATTATTGAATAAACTTTTTAAAGTATCATACAAATTATATATGTAGGTTTTTTTTTTTTTTTTTTTTTTTTTTAATAAAATGTGTTGTGTAATAGGGTTTAGAATATGTGTCACAACAACACATAAATACCTTTTAAGACCTAGGTCTAGACCTGGGTCCCACAACAACTGGCGTTCTGAGGTGTAGATTAACGCTTTTTTTAAACATCTGTGGGTTGAAGCCACCTGAGACTAAGTGTTCCGGCAAACTATTCCATTTGTACGCAGTTCGGACAAAGAAGTCTCTCTGCGATCTGCCAGTATGACAGCGCGGGATCTTTACCGTTTCACTGGTTGCGGCAGCCGATTGCCGAGTGGAACGGGGGTAAGAATAAGTTTGAGGCATGATGCCGCTGATTTCATCTGAGCACTGCTGATGACGATATTTGTAAAAAACAACGAGGTCAGCAACAGTGCGACGATGTTGTAGGGAATCAAGTTGTGATGTCAAAGTTCGATCACCTACAATTCGTATAGCTCGCTTTTGAACAGAGTCCAAGAGGGCCAAGATGGAAACAGAGGCAGCACCCCAAACTTGACAGCAGTACTCCATACAGGGACGAATATAGGACTTATAAACATGGAGCAATTGGTATGGAGTGAAAAATTTTTTGCATCTATTTAGGAGGCCGAGTTTTTTAGACGCGCTTTTTGCCATCGCCATTACATGATCGTTCCAGAGTAGGTCATTTGAAACTGTGACACCCAATAAACGAATGTTTTTACATTCACCTATTGGTTAAAGAAAATAACCTAAAGGTTAAAGAAAATAAATATAGTTATTAAAAATTATTTACTTATTTTACATTTAAAAGTTTCTTTTGAGTTGGAAAACATTTTTGCATTTATTGTCTTAGTATTTAATGGTACAAAAGAATGAAATTTTTTAGTTCCACTCATAGTAATCGCATTTTTATATCGATTTTGTAATTTTTTTTTTGTTATTTGATATTCATTTTTATCGGCGTATTCAAAGTTCATGGTAGATTCCCATTTTAAAGCCCATTCGAAAAGTTTTTTTGCTGTATCAATAATATATTTGCCCGCCATACTATGACGGTGTGCAGCACGCTTCAGTGTACCACCAATTCCATCACAAGGTCCCTTTCAATGGCTGGTAGCATGAAAATGCCATTCTGCATCAACCTTAAAGTCTTTTTTATGGTGGCATAAGTTAATTAGGTTATGTTTATTTTTGTATTGAGAAGGTGCACCGTGAGTGTTATAAATTATTTTCGTAATATTAGAATTTATATGCGTTTTGATGAATTCAATAAGTTTTGTAATGAAAAGATGAACTGTAGTACTGTTGTGATCGTTTATATCCGAAATGAGTATAAAACTTCGGTGCTGTATATATTTACTTGCGGCACTTTTAAAATAAATGACAAATGGATGAATAGTAGCTTGTGAATTATTATAATGATAGCCTTGAACCGCATCCTGAATTATGAAGCCGTAGTTTTCAGAAAAGTCCCCTTGAACGAAGCACTCTCCTGCTTCTAATTTTTTTGTTTTTCCTCAATGAATGTAGATTGCTGTTTTGCTATAAAGTTGTGTGGTATCGAAATTTGTAAACGGTAAACAAATTTTTTCATAAATTCTTCTACAGTTTCTATTAAAGTATCCAAATTGTATCAATCAGTGGTAATCCATTGTTGATATTTGACTTGAAGGATGCCTTTAACGTCAAAATCTTTTAGTAATTTTTCTTTCAGTTGTTAAAGTTTTTTTAAACATTCATTGCACTTCAAAGTATGACAATCTTCTGTTAATTTACCACATGAAACAAAGTCAATTAATGTTTTATAATTCTGGAATCATTAGTTGAATCATTAGTTTTATATTTTGATGTATGGTACACACGCACACATTATGAACTCCTTGGGATAATTTTATGCATTCTTGTGGTCGAAGGGACGTGAATTCAATAAATCCTATTTTCACATCAGGAAACTTATTTTTAAACTCCACATAAGCTTCATTTCATGTACATAACAATAAGCGCTTTTGTGGATTTATGCTGAAATTGCTCATATTTTCTTTATTGTACAATAATTTTTAAACATAACACATAATTTTTAAAATATTTTGAAAAGTTCATTTAATAATAAAATATTTGATATTTAACATAAAAAAAAATCTCCAAGTTTATAACGCCATTTTTATAATTTTCCTTCAGAACAAAAAAAACTGATTCCCGACAGTCATATGCACAACAAATTTTATCTTTAAAACAAAAAATAACGCGTGTCCAAAACTTTCACAAGTGGTTAGATATAAAATAAGCTTCAATTTAGTTTAAAAAAAAAAAAAAGAGGCTGTGCCATATTTTCTTCAATTACACCGTTTTTTTCTATGTTACACCGTTAAAAATTATTTCAAAAAATTAACAGTGTACATTTTTCAAACTTTGTTCTAATACCTATTCAACGACATATCATTTATGAAAATCGATTCAGTAGTTGTTCTACAATCGCTCGTCAAAATGCACTCGCATCACAAAATAACAAAAAATTGAGGGGCACCCTGTGAAGACCCCTGGTCGAAAAATAAAAATTTAAGAGAACTTGTATTTTTTATTTATGAAAGACTATCTATAAACAAAAAATAATCAAAATTAAAAGGGGTCAAGTCAAAATTTCCCAAAAATTTGCTGAACTTGCGTGAAATTGCTCCTATTCAATAAGCAAATTAAAAATTTTAAATTTTAGTACAATAAAATATTTCATTGACAATTTTTAAAATTATTGGAAGCTGTTCGGTATACAATCCTTTTTAAATTTTGTGATTTTTTTCCCATATAGCGCTTTGGCGGTGAACACCGGAACAGAAAAATTGCCCAATACTCATTGTTTAACATCTTACTGATCTACATTTAAATTGTATAATTTAATTGAAGAAAGTATTTTACGAAATGTTGTGTCAAAAAGTGAGGAAATAGACCTTTAATTATGTACTTTCATCAATTTGTTTCCTCTTTTCTTTTTTATTAAACTTATTATAAAAACCATCTACCAACTTTACTATTTAATGTAAAAATTATTCCTTTAAAAAAAGGTTATTATTCCTTTAAAAAAAATTCGAACTATTTTTCATAATAAATATTACATATCTTGTGACTAATTCAAAATAAAAAAGGTTCTATTAATAAAACATCAACAAAAATTATAAATATATGTATTATGTAACTTAATTAAAATAAAATCCCCAGAATGCATTCTATAATCATTGCATTCATATTCATTCATTGCAATGCATTCATAACTAAACAAAATGACGTCACACGATCTTTTATGATGAAGCTCTTATATTGCAAGAGAAATACATTCTCAAATAGTAGTTTTTGTTTTTCCTTATTTTAGTTCACAGGAATGAAATTATGGCAAATAATTATCGGAAACCACTATTATATGATTTTTAGCACTGCCTGTCAAAAAACTAATTAATTTTCTTGTTAATATCGAAATTATAATAATTTGAACGAAACGGGAAATGACAGTGCAATAAAATACTATAAAAACTGCATTATCGTTCCAATTGCATTATCGTAAAACGAAATGTATTTATGAATAAAATAAAAGTGTGTAGAAAAACAATAATTTTAATGTTATTTAAAAAAAAAATGTACGACAAATCAGGGTTCGAACTTTCAACCTATAGATCATCAGTCGATCGCGCTACCCATATTGTAATTTGAACGTTACTAAAATGATAGACTAAAGGATAGATAAAGATTGAACGTTACGCTAGTATAGAAGGATAGACTCACAGCTATTATATTAAGGATAGACAGTGTTTTTATTACGTCATCCACCGCCATATTACGTCCGCTATATAGCGGCACCGCTATCCTAGGAAACCACTACTTTAGCGTTTCGAGAAATATTACAAAATCAAAAATTTCAGATTTCTTTCAGAATTACAAAAATATTCCAAAAAAATAAAATAGCATCAAAAATTTAAACGTTTTTTCAAGATTCTAAAAATATTTCAGAAATAAATACAAAATCAAAAATTTAAATTTATTCAAAAAATTTTAAATTATTGCAAAACTTATAAAAAAATCAAAAATACAAACTTTTTTCAAAATTCTAAAAATATTTCAAAAATTATAACAAAATCAAAAATTGAAACTTTTTTCAATATTTTAAAAATATTACAAAAATTCAAACTTTCTTCAAGATTCTCAAAATATTGTAAAAATTATAACAAAATCAAAAAAACAAACGTTTTTCAAAATTCCAAAAATTATATAAAATCAAAAATTTAAACATTTTCAAAATTCTAAAAATATTTCAAAAACTCAAATTCAGACCGAAGTAACTTTTTTCAAAACTCTAAAACTATTAGAGAATTAGAGAGCAAAAACAAAAACAAAATCAATTACAAAATAATGCAAAAACCATGACAACTTAAAAGAAACAAACTTTTTTTCAAAATTCTAAAAATATCGCAAAAATTATAACAAAATTAAAAATACAAACTTTTTTCCGAATTCCAAAAATATTCCAAAAATTATAATAAAATCAAAAATTTAAACTTTTTCAAAATTTTAAAAATATTCCCAAAATTCTTACAAAATCCAAAATTGAAACATTTTTTCGAAATTTCAAAAATATTCCAAAAATTATAAGAAAATCAAAGATTAAAACTTTTTTCAGAATTCTAAACATATTGCAAAAATTATAACAAAATCAAAAATTGAAACTTTTTCCAATATTCTTAAAATATTTCAAAAATTATAACAAAATCAAAAATACAAACTTTTTCAAAATTCTAAATATATTGCAAAAATTATTACAAAATCAAAAATTGAAATTTTTTCCAAAACAATAAACTTTTTCCAAAATTTTAAAAAAATATTCCAAAAATTATAACGAAATCAAAAATTTCCGTGTCCAATTTCATGTTCGATTAAATTTCATGCCATACAAATAAATGAAACAAAAATAAATCCACCGCAATAATCACAAAACAAAACAAACGATTTTAATGAAACAAAAATTTCAAAACAAATTTTTAATTTAAAAACAATTAGCAATAAACCAATACGGTAACGTATAAAATACGTATTATACGTACGTATAAAACGTATAAAACGTACAGTATAAAACACACAATTATTTACGTTTTATACCGTATAAAAGTAAAGTAAAATCCTTAATAAATAAAAATACATTTATAGAATATTATCGCGGGCATATCGTACTCGTGATATTTAATATTTATAAAGCCTAGATTTCTGAACTAATAGGAATAGTTGCTTTAGAAAATATAGCGTCGTCATGATAATTTCTTACCCAACTATTTCTATTAGTTAAACTTCCACATTTAACGTAAATGCTTTTACTTCGGTCTGAAAGACCTATCATATTTTTTGGCAAAATCATATTTTTGGCTTAAAAAACGTTCATTTTAAGTGATTACGAGTAGGAACATTAAATTTGGAGAAATCTTGATTTTATATTCATTTTTATAAAATAATTAAATTTACCTTATTTTTATAGATATAAGTGCGACATGTTTCACATATAAACTGGTCATCACGCAAAGTAAAATTTAGGGTTGCAGCTTTTTGGATAACAACTGGTGTGACCAGTTTCACATTTTTTGATGTTCGCTTATGATTTTTGAGACCGTACAAGTTACACCACAATTTGAATTTCTATTATTATCTTTTCTAAACGTTATATCTTCTAAATATTTTTGAATATACTTGCTATAAGGTAATCACATCAATATATATATATATCCTTTAAATAGTTTTGAAATAGATAGAATCAGGTAAAATTAGGTAGGTACAATTAAATATATTTTGATTGGATGCAAGCATAATTTGTTCCAAAAACGTTTGTGGGCGTCATTAGAAATTTTAAATGTTAAAATTATGAGTCTCTAATGAGATTTTAATTAGTAAAAAGGGGCTGAATAGACATTTTTTTAAATGAATAAACATTTTACAGACCCTTTTAATAATTTAAATTCCTTTATTTTACCACTTAACTTAAATTTTCTTAGTAAGCTTTTAACCATTAATGCACAGAAAATGGTTCAAATTTATTGCAGGTGTTAAAATATGAAATGTTTAATTTATTAGATCCACATTTAGTACAGGATTATTAACTTAAATCGTAAGAAAAAATCCATATTGAATTGCGTACATTTTATTTCTCAATTTCATAACTGGATATGTTTACTTTAAAATTTGTGAAAAACAAAAAAAGTGGGTTTTTTGAGATATGAGCTTTAAAGTAAACCAAGGTTTTACGCGCCGCCTAGCGGAAAAGAGAAAAGTTATTAATTTTAAACTTATTTATTTTAATTATTCAATTATTTTCCTTTTTACTTGCAAAAATATACTTAAGTCGGATGAAATTTGTGGCACCTATTCACAAAACAATGACACCATTACCAAAACTACGTAAAAAAGCCTCAAAAATTCATCCGCGCATAACTCCGATTCAGAGTACACAAAAAATAAAAGCAGAAATAACTTTTTTCCTTTCGTCA
Organism: Diogma glabrata; assembly: GCA_963693315.1. Taxonomy (NCBI): domain Eukaryota; kingdom Metazoa; phylum Arthropoda; class Insecta; order Diptera; family Cylindrotomidae; genus Diogma; species Diogma glabrata. Next base: position 132,762,721 of record OY856188.1, read on the forward strand.
ATACTCAATACTAACAATATATCAAAATTTCAGATTTTTAAAAAATAGATGTTTTTTTTCGATGTACGTTTTCAAAATATTAGCCCTACATTTGCCTATATTTTTATATTAATGCAAACGCAAATCCTTAAATATCTCAATATATGAAAAAATGAACTTATACCACTTTAAAAAAAACGGTTCAAATAACAATTTAGCATAACAAATTAAAATACTTTTATTCGACCTACATCAATCGGGGAAGTTTTTCAAGATCATCAACAAGTTTTTGCTGTTATTTATAAATGTATTTTGTATTACAATATAACAACATAATAAAATCATCTTGGAATTTTTTTTATTTATTATCACCTCATAATCAGGTAGTACGTAGAAATTTCAACTCACTTCTAGTACCAACCAGTTAAATTTAGATCGGTTTATTACAAAAAAAAAATCATCAATAACATATCATTGAATATTATATTATTTTTATTCGCCTATATATTAAAGTGTTACTTTATTACTGTGATTTGCGGCTTTAAAGTATCACTTTTCAACTATTTATTTTGTCGTCATAGCTACGTCCAAAAAAGTAAAAAGCATTTGTATTTGTTTAAATTCTATGAAAAATAAATTTTTTTATCAAAGCAACCCGCAAATTCAAAATTTCATTATCCAATTAAAATAGTTGTTATCATTTGTTGTCATAGAATTTGGAAAAAATAATAAATATTTTTTCAAAGGTTACTTGTTCCACAAATTTTTATTTTAAAATTTATGAAAATTTATAATTTTAATTTAGAATAAACAACTTTTCTTAAAATATTTTGCTTGCGGCGAATAAAAAATAGTATATGATGCACGGACGTAAGCTATTTTGGACTTAATGTGGGTGCAAATCTCGGCTAGCGCCTCGATTTGCAAACTCCACATCCGTCCAAAATCTTTAGCTTTACGTCCTAGCATCATAATGTACTATTTGACATTAAATAAAAAGAAAAACAAACAATTTATTATTTCATGGAATAAAACGTAACAACCAAAATTAATTTTTTTGAAATATTTTTGATTCATTTGCTAATTAATACAAGCATATACTGTTAATTTTTCCCACGAAGTGTTTATGAAACAATTTTTTGACATTATTATTCTAATTTTTAAATAAAACAAAATAATTTTCCATTTAAATCATGACGTAATAAAGAATATCATCATCATCAACTTTCAACTTAAAAGTTGTAAATATAGTAGAAAAGCTCGTTACTCAATACTCTCACAATTATTTTTTGTATGATGTAAAATAATAATAAACGAGATATTCACGTTTTCGATCGTATTTTGTATGTAATAAAATAACCTGTGAGAATATCATGTTAAATGAATACTTTTATTATTGAACAATGACAATTTTAGTATAGTTTAGTTAGAATCTGAGTTGTCGATTAATGAGCGTGCTAATAAACATAAATTTAAGAGTATAGCTTTTAATGTTGTTTATAAAAACAAATTGGTTGATTTATAGTAAAGTAATGGATAACCTCCTCCAAATTAATGATCCGTTATGACTAGCTAGATCGAGCATTTGCACCGACCGTTTTAAAAACGTCAGTCATGTTCATTGTTCAATTAAAAATACGAATAAAAGAGTCTAGTATTAAGTCAAGTCAAGAACCATTGTTTGTAGAAAATTTAACGAAAATTTAAAAATTTCAGTCATGGTTCAATCAAGTTCATTGTTCAATTAAAAATACGAATAAAAGAGTCTAGTATTAAGTCAAGAACCATTTTTTGTAGAAAACGCGTTCACGCGATACAAAAAAGTTTTCGGTTGTAATACCACGAGTCATTGAAATTTTTTCGAAAATTTTTTGATTTTACGAATTAAATTATTTAGCAACACTGCGAATCAAAGCGCACAATAAACCACGAGTCCGAAGGACGAGTGGTTTAAGTAGTGGTTTGATTGAGCAGTGTTGCTTAAAAATAATTTAATGAGTAAAATTTAAAAATTTTAGACAAAAATTTCAATGAAGAGTGGTATTTAATGAGATAATTTTTTTTAATTATAATTTTGTTTAAAAGATAATTATTAGTTTCTAAATAAAATTTTTCTACAAATTATTTAATAATACAAAATTATGTAAAAATGCAAATAATAAAAATGTCCGTTTTCATTCATAAATATTTGCATGTTTGTTTATTTGTCAAAAATAAATTACAAATTTATGCGCCTACTAAGATGAAATTATATTTCATTTTGTTAGAACAAAAAATGACAACAAAGAATTCTCATAACGACAAAGCAAAATTATCGACGACAAGAAGAATTGCCGACAGTTAAAACAAAGCCTACTGTTTAAATATCATAGTTTGTATGAATGAAAAATAAAATTTCTGACATCAAAAAAAAATTATCGGTTGTAATACCACGAGTCATTGAAATTTTTTCGAAAAGTTTTTGATTTTACGAATTAAATTATTTAGCAACACTGCGAATCAAAGCGCACAATAAACCACGAGTCCGAAGGACGAGTGGTTTAAGTAGTGGTTTGATTGAGCAGTGTTGCTTTAAAATAATTTAATGAGTAAAATTGAAAAATTTTAGACAAAAATTTCAATGAAGAGTGGTATTTAATGAGATAATTTTTTTTAAATTATAATTTTTTTTAAAAGATAATTTTTAGTTTCTAAATTAAATTTTTTTACAAATTATTCAATAATACAAAATTGTGTTAAAATGCAAATAATAAAAATGTCCGTTTTCATTCATAAATGATTGCATGTTTATGTTTATTTGTGAAAAATAAATTACAAATTTATAGCATTTATGCGCCTACTAAGATGAAATTATATTTCATTTTGTTTGGAGAAAAAATGACAACATAGAATTTTCATAACGACAAAGCAAAATTATCGACGACAAGAAGAATTGCCGACAGTTAAAACAAAGCCTACTGTTTAAATATCATAGTTTGTATTAATGAAAAATAAAATTTCTGACAGCAAAAAAAAATTATCAGATAAATTTACGATAAATTTTCGATTTTTGAGGTTAACACCAACTTAACAATTCATGATAAATTTTACATATTTTATCTACTATCGTTCTGTAATGTCAAACTTTATGACAGTTGAAATAATTGAAATAATTTAACTCAGTTAAAATGCAATTAATCGGTTGAATATACTTATATCAATATTTTTCTTCATTGTGATTGTAATCTCAACATTGAGTAATTTGTCCATAACGAAGATGACTTTTCTTTTTCAGACTTGCTTGCGAAACAGGCTAGAAAAATTCTCTCAAATACCTTCTTTATATTTTTTCTATTGCACCAATATTCAAATTTTTTACACTCCATTTCGTATCTCACTTTTGATTTTGCTGGTATCAGTAGTGAAATCGCTGCATTCGCCGCAATTTCCACAATCGGATTCTTCTCCCGTATTACTCATATTTAACTATCATTTGCCTATAATATTAAATGCTAATAAGCAATAAACAGAATATTCGGAAACAATGACACTTAACAAATCACCGGCCTCAATTGACAATTTTCCTATCTCGTATCGTAATATGATTCGTTACGAAATTCATATCGTAAACAACTACATATTACATATTTTTCGACGAAACTATCAACTTTATTGAAAAATGTTGTAAAGCCGCAATTAGACTATTGCAGAACTCTGCAATATTTCTGCAATGGAATATTGTAAAATGGAATATTGTAGAAATTTTAACGCTTTACAAAAAAGGTTCGGCATAAATTTTGTAAATTCATTGTAAATTTTAACATTTTGTCAATTTGCCGGTGTAACTATCACCTTTATTGAACAATGTTGGTAGTCATTTTTTGTAGATCATTATCGTTGATCAGAAGAAATGATGTAGATCAGAGGAAATTGCAGCTCTAAATTGTCTTTGTTTAATTTTTTGAAATTTTTTAAGGATTGTAAGTTATTTGCATTTCAATTATAAACATTCGGAACACGATTTTTTTTTAGAAAAAATTGACTTTCAAATGTATTTGCATTTAAATTTGAATTTTTTTTTACAAAATCGTGTTCCGACTGTTTATAATTGAAATGCAAATAAATCACGACCCTTAAAAAATTTCAAAAAACTCAACGAGGAATATATGAAAGGGCTGAAATCTCAAGCTCTGAGATATCAAGGTCTGGGTTAAGGATTTTGTTATAGTTTTAGGCAAAAAACTGTTATGAGGACATTGTTTTTAACTATCGGCAGCGATGTATATTAAACATAAAACTCTTTGTAAAACTGCAAGTGTTTTATCTCTGTTTAGAAATGTATTACAAAACTAACACGAAACATCAATACGTTGCCGGAAAATTATAACAGATCATAAATTAACATAATTTGGTGAAAATATGATACCATTTAGCCTCCATTTAGCGTTTCCAGAAAATATTACAAAATCAAAAATTCATATTTCTTTCAAAATTCCAAAAATATTGTAAAAATTAAATAAAATCAAAAATATAAACTTTTTTCAAAATTCAAAAAATATTCCAAAAATTAGAATAAAATCAAATATTTAAACTTTTTCTTAATTCTAAAAATATTCCAAAATTTTTAACAAAATTAAAAAATTGAAACTTTTTTTTAAAATTCTGAAAATATTGCAAAAATTCAAAATTCACAAATTCAAAAATACATACTTTTTCAAAAATTCTTAAAATATTGCAAAAATTATAACAATATTAAAAATTGAAGCTGTTTCCAAAATTCCAAAAATTATAACAAAATCAAAAATTTAAATTTTTTCAAAATTCTAAAAATATTCCGAAAATTCTTACAAAATCAAAAATTGAAACTTTTTTCAAAATTCTAAATATATTTATAAAAATTCAAAATTCAAAAATTGAAACTTTTTCCAAAAACCTAAAAATATTCCAAAAAATATAACAAATTCAAAAATTTCCATGTCGGATTTCATATTCGATTAAATTTCATGTCATACAAATAACTAATTTTATTTTTTCCCAAAAAAATTGGATAAAAATAAATGAAGATTCTTTTGACAATATTTTTTTGGCAAACTTATAATGCCATAATTCTCAATAATAATAATTTCATGTTCAATTACATTTCATATAATGCAAATAATTAATTTTATTTTTTTCCCGAAAATTGGGTACAAAAATAAATTAAAATCATTCTTTTGACACACTTGACAAAATTTTTTTGACAAACCTATAATGCAATAATCTAGTTTTTGGTCTCACATACCAATCCCGACCATCAAGATTTCTCCTTCCCGAGTAGATGTTACTACTCGTTATAAGTTAAAATGAATGATTTTTTAGCAAAAAATATGCAAATTTCCTTGTTTTGACACACTTGATGATTTTTTTGCCCCCCTTCCGCTTTAGTTATCCAATACATCGTCCTTTCGGATCTGTCCATTGAGTATACCTATTTTAGAAAAAAAAATTTGAAATCCTTCCATTGGTTTTCTAGGTTTCGTAGGTATAAAGGCGGACGGCCGGCCGGACAGGCGGACGGTAGACAGACAAAAAATCCTTTGTTTTTGCTTTTTTAGAATCAGTAGGTTCTAAAACGACGAGAAATGCCAAAAAAGTGGGGGTAAGAAATACGCTTTTGACTGGAAAATTGTAATACTTAGGTCTTTCAGACCGAAGTAATAAAATAATATTCAAAAACGGCCTTACAACATTTTTTTATAGAGTCAAGTAGGGATCATATGAAAATGCTCTAGTTCAGTATTCCTTAAACATTTATTTTGAAATTTTGCATGGGAGTAGGGAAGGTACACAAAACCTTTTTTGACCAAATGAGCAACTTGAAATAGCACCTAATTTAAAAACATTGAAATTTTTTAGAATTTTGCGATGCATAGTTTTTGAGTTATTATCAAAAAAGTGCAACTTTCAGACCGTTTCCTCTCCCTACCCACCTCTACGTTTCGACGCTGATTGACAGAAAATTTTGAAAAAATTCACAGACACTGGAAGTTTAGTAAATTTTTAATGAAAATTGCGAAGTCTCAAATAATTAAATTGCTGTTTTTAGAGGTTGGGAGTGGAGAAGGGTGATAAAACCCTTTTTCACCCAAGGGGTGTCATTTGAAATTGCACGTAATTTAAGAAACATTGCAAATCTTTTTTAGAATTTTGCGATTCACAGTTTTTGAGTTATTGTTAAAAAAGTGCTATTTTTAGTATGTCTCCACCGCCTAAATTTTGACGTTGATTAACAGAAATTTTTTTCAAGTAATATTTTTTATATCATTTCGATCAATTTAGATGAGATTGACATTTACTATTGATATTTACGATGAACCATTTATGTTGTATGTGTCTATGGTATGGAAATATAAACACTTTACAACACAACTTCATGTCAAATATTTTGATATTGTGTTCTTTACATTCACGGAACCCATGTCGAGCGAATTTTATTCGCACTGTTTTGCAATGTTTCGTAATGTTGGTGCTCTTTCAAATAACACCTCACTCATGTGGGTCAACAAACCTTTGTTCACCCTTCCCAACTCTCATCCTCTAAACACACAGAAATAAAATCATTTGAGACTTTGCTATAATTTTCCTTAAGAGTTTATCAAACTTCCTGTCTCTATGAATTTTTTCAAATTGTTCTGTCAATCAACGAAGAAACGTAGGATCAATTTTTGGTTGCTCTTTTTTGACAATAATTCAAAAACTATGCATCACAAAATTCTAAAAAAACTTGCAATGTTTCTTAATTTTAAAGCTCTTTCACATGACACCGGCTTTTAAATGGTGTACTCCTTCTCATTTCCACCCCCTTAATAAATAATAATTATTAGTATTTAACACTATTCTATATTTTCCTAATTTATTAGGAATTTTACTAATTTTTTATAACTTGCTAATCATTCATAATACCTTTTAAGATTTTCGATTAAATAGGTTCGGAGCTATTCAAGGAGAGAAAACAACAGAAACGCCATTATTTAAAATTACACAAAAAATGGTGAGGTGTAAAATTCCAAAATCCTTTTTTTTAGAAATACTGAAGTGAAGCCCTTTCATATGGTACCCTACTTGAGTCGATAAAAAATGTATTTTCTCAAAAACCTCACATCGTAGTCTTGTAAAACAAACGAAAACAATTTTATTTATTTTCCAACCTCTCATCTTGTGTGGTTAGTTAGTTTTGTTTTATGAGGTTAGTTGTGAGGTTAGTTTTATACGCATCTCAAATTTCAGGTTCATAGGATTTATAGTGAGATAATCGAAATAATGGGAAAAACACGTCTTACTCTCACCAATAGGGTTCGTTATAAAAAACGGAACCCTAATAAGTGCGCGGCGCGGCGTTATTAATAAACATTTATTATAATTTGTTATATTTTGAAGATTAATTTTTGAATGAGTCAAAGACAATAATACTGTCTAGATAAAACATTTCGCCATTTAAACATTACAAGTTGTTTATGCAGTTAGTATTAAAGATAAAAAAATAAATTAAATATTAATTCACTCACAAGCATTGTTGACAACCTATGTGTAACATAAAATTCGTACAATTCAGGCATAAACAACAATTCGACAGATTTCATAATTTTTTATCTAAATAACTTTTAAAAATAAAATCCAATGCATACTGGTAATTAGTAGTTGGTTTGGCATCACTGTTTCTAACATAAATATAGTAAAATAAGTTATATGGGCAAAACGAAAATCAGAATCTAACTGGTTTAATTATCAGACTTTTAAATTGGTTTATTGATGGCAAAATAATAAACATGAACGTTAACTTATCAACACTAAAATTTTGGTTTTCCTGTTTCTATTGGTTTTACTTTAGGCATCATAAACCAAAAACGTTCAACGTAGTTTTAAATTGATAAAACTGCATAAATCTAATTCTTTACCTGCATACAAATTAATTCACTATGTATATTATTTTAAAGCAGGAACACCTTAACCATCTATAACATGAAAATATTATTCAAAGCGTATAGATAATTAAAGATTTGGAAAACAAAAGTTTACCTGTAGGTAAAAAAGAACCAGATTACTGAATCGGAACGTGGAACGTGCGCAGTCTGAGCGCTTCCTCTCAAGAGTCTAAAAGCAGAGACTGAGAGGTACAAGTACAAGAAAAACAAAATATTTAATTTTTCCGGATTTGTTACTCCGTTTATATGCTAATACGACATCAAAATACTTTCTCGGAATGTCGAGGTCACGCAAATGTCAAAAAGTAGAGTTTATATGTAAACTACCTAAACCAAGCTCGTAGATGAAGTGTCATTAATCAATATCAAAATAACAAATATCATAATATACTAAACTCATTCAAAATTAATATAATTATCAACTGAGATTATTAGTCAAGAGAAGTTAATGTGCTAAATAATTATTGTTTCGTCAAAATTATCGTAATTAAAATTAACAAAAAAGTGATAATTGAATTAATATTTATGACAACAATAAATCTTTTAGTATAACTTTTTTTATGCAACTTACGATATTTTTTTCAAGATCTCCATGAAGTTCTCCTAAGGACGGTCGTTTTAATGCTCGTTTAGATATTCTGTAGTTATCAAGGCGAGGTAGAGCTTCTCTGTAAAAGAAATAAATATTAAATATTGTTTTTAATTTCCAGTTGAAGGCAGGGAATTACAAGGGTGTTTCTTCTGTCTGAATAATGTTTTTTATTTCTATATTTAATAAATAAATAAAATATTTCGTTCATCAACACATTAGAACGCATGTTGTTGTGGGACCTTGGGCTTAAAAGGTTTTTATGTGCTGTTGTGACCAGGGGCGCACACGGAAAATGTTGAAGTTTTTTTAATATAAAGTGTTATGCTATAGAAATTACAATATTTGTCACAACAACACATAGATACCTTTTAAGACCTAATTCTCACAACAACTTGCATTCTGAGGTGTTGATGAATGTTTTTTAAGCTTTAATGGATTGAGCGTCTCCGAGACTTTCGATTCTAGCAAATCATTCCATTTGTACGTTTTGTACAAAGAAAACCCTATGAATTATGTCACTATGATAGTGAGTGGTCTCAACAGCCGAGCACTACTGGTGACGAAATTTATAAAAACAACGAGATCAGCAACAGTGCGACAATGTTGTATAGGGAAGCAAAATTTGATGTTAAATTTCGATCACCCATAATTCGCATAGCACGAACAGAGTCCAAAACAGCTAGGATGGAAACAGATGTAGCTCTCCACACTTGACAATAATACTCCGTACAGAAACGAATATATAGGACTTATAAATGCGGAGTAATTGGTGCGGAGTGAAATAGTTTTCACATCTAATAAGGAGGCCGAGTTTTTTTGACACGCATTTTGCCATCGCCATTATATGATCGTTCCACAGTTGGAAATTGTGACTCCCAATAAACTATAGCGTTCACATTCGTTCATTTACATTATCACATTCGTTCATTCACACATTATACTAAGGGGAACTCAATCTTTGATCTGGAAACTATATCAACAGCTGTGTTTTAGTGGGATTAAAATAAACAAATTTTTTTTGTCACCCCAATCGGCGATTTTTTTCTAGGTCTTCGTTTACATTTATCTCCGATTTATTCGTTCGTGCATTTTACACTTTAAAAATATGGGGAGGAATGACTTGTGCAGTGTACGATAGTTGATAATCATATGCAAAACTATTTATCGGATTACTGGTGATTTTCAACAGTGCGTTTACATAAATTAAAAATAGACTGGGGAATAAATGATTACTGGTGCATTACTGTTGTACACTAGCGTTAATTAATTTCTACTCAAAGGAAAAGCCATCTATGGGTACCGAAATGTTTCGGGAGGTGAGAAAATTGTGAATCTTACGACTACGGGTTAAAATACGTACGCAACGAGCTTGATGATCAGGTTGGCACGCCAGATTCGATCAAATACTTCTAAGAAGTCTAATGCGATAACAAAAGTTTTACAAACTTCCTCAAGTGTTCTGTTCCAACGATGTGTGACATAGTTCAATAGATCGGTTGTTGATCCTTTGTTGCGAAAACTGTATTGGCTGTCAGATATTAAATGGGTGCCTTCCAAAAATTTGAACATGTGTGTATTAATATAATGTACTAAAAGTAAGGTTATTGATCTATAATTTGAAATATCAAATTTTGCAAAATGTTCATTTTTTAGGAACGGGCTGGTCATTGGCTAACTTCTAGCATAAAAGAAAAAAAAAACAAATTTATAGGATTTGTAGAAAATTTGGGTAAGAGGAGGTGCAAGTGATGATCTTTTATTTCCACTCCTGAAGACTGGATTTGGGTCATTTCTTTAGGAGTTTCCAAAACGGTCGAGTTTAAAGCAAATTGTTCCGCGAGCAATGTGACTTTTCTTGCTGCGTCAGTGACGATTAAATCACCGCAATAACAAGAGGGATAGAAGATTCGGTACCAGACTTTAGAAAATGAATGGTACAGTAAAAAATTTTGTCAGAAATGAACATGGTAGACATTTTTCCGCTTTTACTCTGTTAATTTCTGTTTTTTTGTTTTTGATTATCTGGTTCGATATCTTATTGGCCTTTAGATATTGGGAACGATTTAAGGGGTTTTCGTTATGGATCCAAATGTTACATAATCTACGTTTGCTTCTAAGGGCCAATTTGGCTGTTTTAGAAAACAAATATTTTTGTTGGGATTTCATTATTGAGAAGGGAACGAATTTATTGAAAACATTCTAGTCAAACAAAATTTATACTATTTTATTATTATATTATTATTTTATTTTGATGTTTTTTTAACTCAGATAATGGACCCACCTACCAGAGTTTCTGACAATCCTGGCCAAAGCGCTTTATTTTTTTTTTTGACAAATGATCTTGATGATCAGGTTGGTACAATTTAGAGCATCAGAACTTTTTGGCAGATTATATCGTCGCTTTAATAATGAAACAACGTATTCGCAAAAGTGTAGTTTCGAGATAATTGGGTTTAAAGATTTTTCGATTTTCTGATTTTCGTAAACTCGGCAGCACTATTGAATAAATAAAGATATTGGAAAAAAAATTTCTGCCAATTAATTTTGACTAATTTCCCCATAGCATATTAAAATTTCACATTGGTACCTGCTGGCTTTTGTACCTAAAAAGAGGTGAAAAGTCAATCGGGTACCTTATACGTTATTTCATATTTCATATACGTTATTTCATTTTGCATGGAAGTACGATTAACCTAAAACTAATCATTATTGAACTAACGCATAATATTCTTACAATTTTTTATTTATATGAACCGGCATATCATGTAGTAATGAATGATGCTTATACAATATTTTAGATTTACCATTTCGTGTTGCGATCGTAATGTATGTAAAGTATACGACGCTGATTTTACCCAAGTTATTATTCTGTAAGAATTGAAATATTGTACATGCATTTACGCTGTTTCAATATTTAACCAAATTCAAATTTGCATGTACGTTAATTAACAATATATTAATTTTCACCCCCAGTTATAAAAAAATTGGAAAATATTAAAATGCCACTTTATAGACATCCTTATGGGGAATGCAGCGCACCCATTATATAATAACAACGTATATATGGCATACGTTATTTCATTATTAAAGCGACGATATCATTTGATTTTAACATATTTAAATTTATAAGTTCCTAAACAGATTAAATTTGATCCGAGTCTTGTTTGGGATTATAAAACTGCAGATTAGCAGGGACCAATTAATTCAAACATTTCTGCATATACTTTTCAGAAATAATACACGTGGGAATGGGCAAGTTTATTCCAATAGATCGTTCCGTAGACTGATATATGGGTTTCGAGTAAATGTAAAAATGTAATGAAATTTAAAAAAAATGCTTTTCGAAAGTAAACCTAAAACAAACGTGATGAAAACCTTAGATTATAACATATAGAAAACTAATAGATGCAAAGAAATATCTATTTATTACGAAAAAGCCACTAAAGTTGCTGAGCAACCCAGGATGGTTCACGCAATTTTTTTAAAGCTATTAGTAGAGCCTAATTTGTAACCTAGGCCAATTCCTGTAGTTTCAAACAAAATGGAACGGATTATTTTCGTAAAAATATAATCCGGAAAATAATAAGACATCTGGGCCAGATAGTATTCCTTCAATTATTCTTAAAACATTTGCTAAGGTATTAAGCATCAAATGTTCTATTTGTCATATAAGAAGAGAATTTTTTAGCGAACGGCTAGTTTACAGCAGTTCCAAAAAAGTTGCTAAAGTGGATCTATCAAATTACAAACCCATATAAATCTAGTCGGTTGTTGCTACAACATTTGAGAAATACATTAATTTCATATTATGAGCTTCTTAAGGCGTCAAAAATAATATGAAACACAATGCGGCTTCCTTAAAGAAGTAATCGCCCCTGCATGGAATATTGTTCTCACACATGGAGTGCAGCATACATAAAAGTAGTTTGAAGTGTCTTGATTCTATACATAATAGAGCTATTAATCGGCGATTCAAATCATACTAATTAGCTTGATTTTTTGTATGTCGCTGATTTAACGTAATTTTACAAATACATTATAAATGAACGGGCATTTGCCTCGATCAAATCGATTAAACCTGAGCCTGAAAACTTCGCACGTTACCAGACTGACGTTCGACTGACAAGATGTAGAACTTTCGCTTTTCAAAGTTAATTTTCAAGAGCCTGGCATCTCTGGAATGCCTTACCGGCGTGAGTCTGCAATGATAAATTTTATCCTCAAAACTTTAAAACTAGCGTTCCAAAAATCCTCAAAGAAAATTGATCAATACTAACAAATTTTAGTTCCATAGTAAGTATCGTACCTTCTGATATTCATAGACGTTAATCTATAATTTATTATCACTATATACACTATACAATATCTAAGTTTAAATAAAAAAATACTGAAAAATTATCGGTTAGCCCCCCCCCCCCTCCTTGTGTACGCCCCTGGTTGTGACACATTGTTATGCCTACTACACAACAAATTTTATAAAAAAAATGTAAAAGTCGCTTGGATAAATCGACGTAGAGCCTTACAACTGCATCAAATAAATCAAAGAGTTATAACGGCCGTTTGGGTAAAAATATTGAAACAAACTTATTGAAACTTATAAATATTAAATATTTGAATATATTTCTATCAAATTTGGAAAAGCCAGACATCTGCAATGAGAGGTTCTTCAGCTATCTACTGTCAACAGAGTGAGGTACAACAGAATTTTACGGCACTCTGGTGGTTGTATTTTTAACCTATACCAAAAAAATCTGGAAATTCTGGGGCAAGTAATTTTTTGAATAAGCTTGACAAGTGGCAAAATCCGGGTACCGGCTAAGAGGTTAGATTTTAGAACCTTAAAAGTATATAAATTACAAACAATATTTTAATATAATTTAAATATTTGTATCAATTTTTAAAAAGGTAAACATCTGCAGTTATAGAGGCTCTTAGACAAGTGGTTCCAACAAAAAACAAAACCAACAAAAGTTTTCATCAGCTTATCTTCAAGTAATAACTGGAAAAGCCCAAATAACGATAAAAATGAAAAGATTTTAAAGTACTGTAATAGCTGTTTAAGTATTAAGAGCAGTAAGAGTGTTTTACCGATTGAGGATATATGTTTTGAGATCGAGACGAAGACGAGATCTCTAATGTATCTGAAATCGGGGATACTCTAATGCCCAAAATGCTTATTATATTTTTTGTACGATCAATTCATTCATTCATTCACAAAATTCAAGTTTTAATGCTTTAAAGAAAATTTCTTAAAATGTCATTTCAAAATAGTAAGCTTTGCTTTTCATCATAATTCGATAGGTTTTTTGTTGCAAAACTTAATTTCATCGAATGTTTTTTAAAATAAATTGCTTTTTTATTCGCCTACATATTAAAGTGTTACTTTATTACTGTGATTTGCGGCTTTAAAGTATCACTTTTCAACTATTTATTTTGTTGTCATAACTACGTCCAAAAAAGTAAAAAGCATTTGTATTTGTTTAAATTCTATGAAAAATAAAAATTTTTATCAAAGCAACCCTTAAATTCAAAATTTCATTATCCAATTAAAATAGTTGTTATCATTTGTTGTCACAGCTACACAATAATTTGGAAAAAATAACAAATATTTTGTCAAAGGTTACTTGTTCCACATATTTTTATTTTAAAATTTATGAAAATTTATAATTTTAATTTAGAATAAACAAATTTTCTTAAAATATTTTGCTTGCGGCGAATAAAAAATAGTATATGATGCACGGACTTAAGCTATTTTGGACTTAATGTGGGTGCAAATCTCGGCTAGCGCTTCGATTTGCAAATTCCACATCCGTCCAAAATCTTTAGCTTTACGTCCTAGCATCATAATATACTATTTTATTCGCCTATGTATTAAAGTGTTGCTTTATTGCTGTGATTGTGTCACTTTTTAACCATATATTGTCATAGCTACGTCCAAAAAAGTAAAAAACATTTGCATTTGAGCAATTTCACGAAGATTTAACAACGTTTTGACTTGACCCCTTTTAATTTTGATTATTTTTTGTTTATAGATAGTCTTTGATAAATAAAAAATACAAGTTCTCTTAGAATTTTTTTTTCGACCAGGGGTCTTCACAGGGTGCCCCTCAATTTTCGTTATTTTGTGATGTGAGTGCATTTTGACGAGCGATTGTAGAAAAACTACTCAATCGATTTTCATAAATGATATGTCGTTGAATAGGTATTAGAACAAAGTTTTTAAAAATGTACACTGTTAATTTTTTGAAATAATTTTTAACGGTGTAACATAAGAAAAAAACGGTGTAATTGAAAAAAAGATGGCATAGCCTTTTTTTTTTTTTTTAAACTAAATTGAAGCTTATTTTATATCTAACAACTTGTGAAAGTTTAGGACTAGCATCATTTTTTGTTTTAGAGATAAAATTCGTTGTGCATATGACTGTCGGGAATCAGTTTTTTTTGTTCTGAAGGAAAATTATAAAAATGGCGATTTTTAGATTCAGATTTTTTTTTTATGTTAAATATCAAATATTTTATTATTAAATGAACTTTTTAAAAAGCAATTTCAGTCAAGTTCAGCAAAGTTTTGCGACATTTTGACTCGACCCTTTTTAATTTGGTTTATTTTTGGTTTATAGATAGCCTTTGATAAATGAAAAATACGGCTTCAAGTAGAATTTTTTTAAATATAGACCAAAATAAACCAAATTAAAAAGGGTCGAGTCAAAATGTCGCAAAATTTTGCTGAACTTGACTGAAATTGCTTTTTAAAAAGTTCATTTAATAATAAAATATTTGATATTTAACATAAAAAAAAAATCTGAATCTAAAAATCGCCATTTTTATAATTTTCCTTCAGAACAAAAAAAACTGATTCCCGACAGTCATATGCACAACGAATTTCATCTCTAAAACAAAAAATGATGCTAGTCCTAAACTTTCACAAGTTGTTAGATATAAAATAAGCTTCAATTTAGTTAAAAAAAAAAAAAAAAGGCTTTGCCATCTTTTTTTCAATTACACCGTTTTTTTCTTATGTTACACCGTTAAAAATTATTTCAAAAAATTAACAGTGTACATTTTTAAAAACTTTGTTCTAATACCTATTCAACGACATATCATTTATGAAAATCGATTGAGTAGTTTTTCTACAATCGCTCGTCAAAATGCACTCACATCACAAAATAACAAAAATTGAGGGGCACCCTGTGAAGACCCCTGGTCGAAAAAAAAAATTCTAAGAGAACTTGTATTTTTTATTTATCAAAGACTATCTATAAACAAAAAATAATCAAAATTAAAAGGGGTCAAGTCAAAACGTTGTTGAATCTTCGTGAAATTGCTCATTTGTTTAAATTCTATAAAAAAGTGAATAGACGTACACAATTACAGTACATTTTGCTACATTTTGTTAGATGAAAGCAGCGTTTTTCGTAAGTGAAACGAACGTAAAATATTTTCATCTCGCTTAGGAAATGAAATTTTTTCTATGATAGTTAGTATATATAATCGATATTTGTTATAAATTATAAAATTAGAGTCGACAACATAACAGTCAAAATTCATATTCTATGTTTTCATGGTTGCTTTCTTTTAAAAACTTTCTAAAATTAAATTAAAATACCATGGCAACTACAATTTGTTATTTAGCGAAAATGATTTAGCACTAGTAGAAAAAAAAACATTTCCACAGGGGATCAAGCTTGCATGAAAACAGACTTTTCTTGCCCAAGTAGCATTTTGCGACTAAATGTTTCTTGTGTCGTTTGCGACTACGCCACAACGTTCCTGTTACCTATATCAGTTCCTAAACAGCAACATTTTACACGCCATCCAGGTAACAATTACTCAATAGGAATATTCCTATGTAGAAACAGACAAAATACACAAATTAGTATTTGCGTCAACACAATTTCTAAAATTACACTTTTTGAACACTGTGTGGTTAATTGTGTGTTGTGAACTCTTTTTAAACGCAATTCCCAAGTCTACACAATGTAGTGTGACTTGTTACACCCAGCGACGGTAACCAATGTGGAAACATACTGTCTTACTGTCACTTGTCACATTTGCGTCTTTCATTAAAAATCACCTACGGATTGATAATGCCGAAAAATTTGCCACGGCCGTTTAAAACGACGACATCGTTTTATCGAAAAGTAAAAAAAAATATTCAGTTGCAAAAGGTCGGCAAAACTAAAAATAGATTCACTGCAAATGATGTGAAAGATTCCGAAGAAGTAAATAAATTACCGGCTTCATCTGTTTTTATTAATCATTTATGTAAGTCCATATTTAAGTTAACTCATTATTACATGAACTATCTAAAAGCATCGAAATTTCAGAACCTGCAGTTGTGTCGCTCCCTCCCACGAGTATAATTGAAGACTCTGAATTTCAAAGCACATCTGAATTAGTTTCAGATAATGATAATAATACACCACATAATAGTTGTGATCACAAAGTTGAAGATCACAAAGTAGAAACTAATAACTTTGAAGACGAGGATGACGAACAGGAACAACTGGAAGAACAATTGGCTTTGGTTGAAGAATTAAGGATGTGGGCGTTAAAACATCGCATTGCGCATCGCGTAGTTAATGATCTACTGAGCATATTTCATTCGTCATGCAATATAAAATATTTACCAAGAGACAGTAGAACATTATTGGCCACTCCAATCGACGTAGATATTGTAAAAATGGGAGATGGAAGCTATTGGCATAGGGGGTTAAAAAATTCTCTAGAAAATGTATTTTGGAATATTGAGAAACCATTAAACATTTCGCTAATTATAAATATAGATGGACTGCCCATTTGCCGTAGTTCAAAAAATGAATTTTGGCCAATACTGTGCGCTGTTGATGAAATGCCTAAGATCCCAATTATGGTAGTTGGAGTTTATTTAGGACAATGTAAACCCAGTTTTGGAGCCTTTCCTCAACTATTTCGTGGATGAATACTTAGCAATTACAAAATCTGGCTTGTTTGTGAATGGATACAAAATCAATATTAAAATAAAATGTTTTGTTTGCGATACCCCGGCCAGAGCATTTATAAAAGGTTTGTTATGCATTATAGGAGTATAGTTTTACACTATTAATATTTAATCAAATCATTAGGTGTAGTTGGGTTCAATGCATATCATGGTTGCATAAAATGTACATCGATTGGTGAATATGAGAATAATCGTATGAGCTATCCTAAAATAAACTGCGAACTTAGGACAGATGCTGGTTTCCGCAACAAATCAGATCCTGATCATCACAAGGAATACACACCACTTGAAAAAATGCCGATAGATTTAATTACTGATTTCGCAGTGGCTGATTCATTACATTTACTAGATTTGGGAGTGATGAAAAAATTATTGCAGATTTGGACAACTGGCTGCTGCAATTTCGACACAAAATTTTCAGCCGCTGACATACAAAACATATCTAGTTTGTTAAAAAAGTACAACAGCTGTATGCCTATAGAAATACATCAAGCTGTCAGAGGCTTGGATTGTTTGAAGTTTTGGAAAGTGTTAGAATTTCGAACATTTCTATTGTACTGTGGTCCTGTGATTTTAAAAGATTATTTACACCCTGAAGTGTACGAACATTTTCTGTATCTTGTTTGTGCTGTTACTATTTGCACTAGCAAACAATACTTGAAGTACGTTAAAATAGCGAACGCAATTCTTAATAGTTTTATTGAAAAGTACATTGAATTATACGGCTCATATACAATCAGCAGCAATGTGCACAACCTATGTCATTTGACTGATGATGTTAAAAGGTTTGGACACTTGCCTTCGTTCAGTGCTTATCCGTTTGAAAATTTTCTGGGGCATATGAAAAGCATGCTCCGAACTGGTAACAGACCATTGGCTCAGTGCGCCAAGCGAATAATAGAACTATCTAAAATTAATATAACGTTATCTCAAAGCATTGCATATCCGATCGTTACAAATGAAAATAGGAACTATAAACATCAACTATCAAATTGTAAAAAGATATTTTGCAAAATTCAGTTAGAAGATGGCTTTACATTAACAAATAGAGATAAGGACAAATGGTTTATGACTAAGCAAAATGAAATTGTTGGCCTGTTAAATGCCACTTATTTCGAAGACAAATTATGTATTTACGGCAGAAGTATAAAAAGCAAAAAGGATTTTTTCCATCGACCAATAAATTCATCTCGTATTAATATTTTTTCATCAAGTGGCGAGCTGAATAATCCTAAACTGTTTGACTTAAACAATATAAAGTGCAAATTGATATCATTACCATACCAAAAGGATTTAGTGTTTTTACCACTAATTCATACATTAGGCCCTACATAAATTGTTAATCAGATTGTGAAAACATTTTATTGGAAGATATTTTGTCTGTGTAACTTAAACAATCATTTATTTCAATAAGCTTTTAAATAAATTTTTTTGTAATTCATAAATATAAATTAAAGAACTTTTTCTAACAACAAAGAAAATCTATTTCACCATATTTTCAGGTAAACATGCATCAGTTATCTGCTTGAACTTCATTGGAAATATTCGCCGGGTTTTCATTTTCCTTATCTTGTAATACTTCATTTGAGTTCTGGGGTTTCACTTCGCTTTTTCTAAAAAAATATTTTGTATTTAATTAAGTTTGAATTATGTAAATTTTATTTACATAATACATACCGTTTACGTTGGAGCCGTTGGAATGTATGTTTCAATATTTTATCCCTTAAAAACTCCTCATTTCTGGCTTTCGAGTGCCTGCAATCAGCCATATATATAACTTCAAAAATTACATCAATAATTTGGCTATACTTTTGAAAACTATGTTTTTGTTCGGACGATTTAGAGGAGCCAGTCCAAGAGTATTTAAGCATCATTTCGGTTTCGAACAAATAATCAATTATTCATTTACAAAATAATTGATTATTTGTTCGAAACCGAAATGATGCTTAAATACTCTTGGACTGGCTCCTCTAAATCGTAAAGCTTCCCGCCATCAGCAGTTTTTCTATTACCACCAATAAGTGATAGTTGCAATATCTACAGTTAAAAAATAACTTTATTAACATCTAAATTTATGCAATGTTATACAATATGTTGTAACTTACCAATTGACTTTTCAACCCTTCCTCAAGATGTAACTTTGCGTTTAAATTTTCTACGTCTCCGATATGTTTTAGAGGGAAAGCAAACTTGTCTACTAAATCATTACCAATATCATTCGGCATCACCTCATTAGCCCTTGGCGAGTTTTGCAACAGCCTGTCTAATTTAATATTTATCTCGGCAACGGACTTGTCAAGCTTGTTGAAACGGTTCTCGAAGCATTGCATTGTATTGAGAATCTTTGAAATATTTTCTTGGAATCCCGTTATCAGTTGATTAAGACTAATCTCCTCAATTTCATTTTGTAAAACTTCATGAAATATTTCCGGTTCAGCATTGACGTCCGGACAATTTTCGATATTTGAATCGACAGGCACTGTTCAATATGAATTACTTCATTGCTTAATTCAGAAGTAATATCTTCTGTTGTTACGTCCTCAACAAACATTTTTTCGAAGTCTTGTTGGGGACCCCTAAAAATCACTTTTTTTCTAATCCGTTTATTTTGTTGAATTTGCTGGAGATGCCTGTAATTAAAGTTAACTTATTTTTATTACTGTTAAAATAATATCATACCACTACTTACAAGTCTTCTGCTTCTGTATCACTTAAATTAGAAAATTGGATTTCGAGTTGCCGTCCTTCAACAAATGTAGAGGCTACTGCTACGACTGAACAAGCCGAGTGGGTCCAATTTTCGGAAGGTGATGAGTTTGGATCTGCCCGTAATTTATCAAGTTGTTTGATATTTAAATTTTGTGGCCACCTTAATGTTTTATTGCTCTCCCATTTTGCTGGAACTGCAGAATAGCAAAACCCTGATTTTTCAAGAGTCTTAATTAGCTTGTATGCCATAATTATTTTATTTAATTAATCCGCACCAAATAATTGTTTCACGTTTTCGGCGTTTGACAACAGAAATGACATATGTATCCCCACTAGGAATTATTGTACCCACAGTGTATACACAATTCCCAAATTGACACAATTTTTACACAAAATGAACACAGTTCCCAATTAGGAATTATTTTTTGACATAAATAACACACAATTCCTAAATAAACACATTTTTCACACAAAATTACCGCAATTCCTAAATAGGATTTGCTTATAAAACACAATTCCTATATAGGAATTTACCTTAAGACGCAATTCCTAAATAGGAATTTTTCTTCACACGCAATTCCCAAATAGTAATATTTATGTCCGACATATTTATGGCATCGTAAAAAATGGCGTATTAAAAAATACAATTTTAATTTATGATTTTACTGATTTCTCTTACTCTAAACAAGCTAAGGAATCTATAATTTGTCATGCCACAAATAAGGAATTTTTTTGAAATTAGTTCCAACTGTCAGTATTGCGGTTATTAAAATTACAAAATTTTTAATAAAATTATAATTATATTAATTAGTTCATATTTTTACTGGGTTGTTGAGTTTTTCGAGCTATAATAGCAATATTCACTGACAAAATGATAATTCCCAGTAAATTTCGGTCTAGAATGCTCCTTTTTCGTATTAAAAAATTCATGTTTTAAAATAAGACTTTTATAATTCCTGTTCATTATATTCTATATAGTATAACAAGTTAAAGTTTATGTAAAATAATATTATTGTTGTTTACGTAATAATATTTGTTAAAAGGAAATTATTCCCGATTTGTGTCAAGAGCATTATATCAGAAAAATATTTTGACGCAAAGCCGTTATTGTGTCAGAAATTGTTACGTAACAGAGAATTAACAAACAATTAACTGCGTGAAGAAAATAGGCAAAG
The DNA here is from genome assembly GCA_963693315.1 of Diogma glabrata. Lineage (NCBI taxonomy): Eukaryota > Metazoa > Arthropoda > Insecta > Diptera > Cylindrotomidae > Diogma > Diogma glabrata. The sequence goes on from OY856188.1 coordinate 132,784,096, forward strand.
AAGGCACGAGTTTCGCCATTGTGTACAGAAAATGTGTCTGTCTGACACAATATTGACATTGTGGCAAACACAATTCACACTTTGCGTTGCGCCACTTCCGTAACTTAGAAGACATATTGTTGACATAGTTTAGTAACACATGTTTCCAAATAAGAACCGGAGTTTGCCGAGCGCATTTAAAGAAGATGGACGTGGATAAAACTCTCCGTCGTGATAAATACATATATATTTTTACTTTAATAATTTACCATATTTAAAGTGTCTTATTACCATATTTAAAGTGTCTAAAATGTGTTTCAAACCAAGTGCTTCAATAATATATAATATATGATATATAATAATATATAATAATGGTGGTATTTTAAAAATAATTTAATTTTTCTAATTAAAAGATTGAAAAAATCAGGAAAATAATTTTTTTCTCTTGAAATTCTCGTAATTTATGGTTTTCAATTCGATACAACATTGTTGTGTCGTTGTTTATTTTTATTACTTTTTTTCATTTAAAATTAAAATGAAATTAAACCGTAGTGATTTTAGTCGATGAAAATTATTAACATTTTTAAAAAGGTTATAGAATTTATCTGATTTTTGTAGTGTTAAATTAAGAAACGATCTAATCAACAAGTCGTGGTAAATAAGCCGTGTTCGATTTGACTGAAACAACTGAAGCAACTGAAAAATTAAATGCAATTGTCGTTGTTTTTGCAGTTGTTTCAGTCAAATCGAACGCACCTATAGTTGGGTATAATTATGTAAGAGGATTTCGTGTTTCTTGTTTTGATTAAAAAAAAAAAATTTTGTTTGTTGATTTAGAGAAAATAAAAAATTTATCAAAATGCCATTACCAGGAATAAATGAATGTAAATAAAATGGAGTATTTTAGTTTAAATTTCATAATATAATTAATGAAAATGCAGATTTATTAGAAATAAAGATACAAATTTCGTCAACTTGAAAAGGTGTCATGGCGTGTGAAATATTATTCTTAAAAAACATTGATAACATTTTTGCTTCTTAAAAAAACTGATGGTTTGATATCTTAGGTTCGCTATTCGAAATAATTGAATTTTCATATATATATATATATGAGATTAGCTGAGATTTGGCATTAATTTAATTTAGTTTTAATAAATTTAATGAAAATAGAACTTCGAATTAATTAACTTTCTTTGATTTACAGCTACAGAATATAATACAAAAGGTATATATAAACATTGAAACTAGTTTTAATGTTTATATATAACTTTCTTAAAACATCTTTCGTATTTCTATCAATTTTATGTAATTTGGAATAAATGAAAGGAAGTCTAAAAATACGTCTAAAGTATTAAAGATATCGTTCAAACAAATTTTATACATATATTCCATATTTGAATTATCAAAATATATATAACATATTTATATGAATTATCAATATATGTATATATGTGTATGTATGTGTGTATGTATGCATGTATGTATGTATGTGTGTATGTATATGTATGTGTATGTGTGTATGTGTATGTATATGTATATATACGTATGTATATATGTGTATATGTGTGTGTATATATATGTGTATGGATATGTATGTATGTATGTATGTGTGCGTGTGTATGTATGTATGTGTGTGTATGTATATATGTATATATATGTATATATGTATATATATATATATATATATATATATATATATATATATATATATATATATATATATATATATATATATATATATATATATATATATATATATATATATATATATATATATATATATATATATATATATATATATATATATATATGTATGTATATATATGTATGTATGTATGTTTATATAACAATACCACATAAATTAGTATGTTGGACATAAGGTGAAAACTTCTTAATATGTATGTTTGCTGTTAATAAATATATGTAATATATATAGGTATATATGTATGTGCGTATATATGTGTATGTATGTATGTATGTGTATACATGTGTATGTATGTGTATGTATGTGTATGTATGAAATCAGGTCCATAATGCCTCAGACATGTTTTTCCCCGTTTTACTCGTCAATCGGTGTGTGCGGGCGGTCGAACTGTCGAGATTACTCACTGTCATAGTAATAGAATGCAAAGAGATTTCTTTGTGCGTACATCGTACACATGGAATGCTTTGCCCGAATCAATAGTCTCGAGTGCTTTCAATCCACAAAGATTTAAAAAAAGCGTCCACCTATACCTCAAGACGCATGTTGTTGTGGGACCTACGTCTTAAAAGGTATATATATATATATATATATATATATATATATATATATATATATATATATATATATATATATATATATATATATATATATATATATATATATATATATATATATATATATATATATATATGGGTGATTCTTTTATAAACCGAACAGATTTGGACAAAATCTGACCGACCCATTTTGGATTTGGCTGAAATTTTTTTTAGGGGTTTTCTGTCGAAAAAAAAGATGTACGTGTTCGAGGATTTTTTTTTTTTTTTTTTTTGGAGGGTGGAGCTGTTCTGAATTTCGAGAATTTCGTGGTTTTCGGCTTGAGGACTTGTTTTCAAAAATTCATAACTTCGGTTTTATAGAGGATGGAAGGTTTTTCTTTTCTTTGTTTGAAAGTTGAAAGATAGAGTTTTTTAAGAATGGGTATTTTCAACTAGAGTTATTAACGGGCTCCTATTGTTGTAAACAGGTGGAATGTTAAAGTTGAGTTTTAACCATTGCCCCACCCATGAAATTAGTTTTTAATATTATCATCGTGTTCATCGTTCAGTTTTCTATGAAAAAGGTGTTTTTTTTAATGGAGAAATGATGTTTGCTGTTGGAGGTAAGTTGATTTGTCGAGCGCGGGACGACGGGAAGTTCCATATGTGGGTCGTTCTTTTGCAGTTGTTTCAGTCAAATCGAACGCACCTATAGTTGGGTATAATTATGTAAGAGGATTTCGTGTTTCTTGTTTTGATTAAAAAAAAAAAATTTTGTTTGTTGATTTAGAGAAAATAAAAAATTTATCAAAATGCCATTACCAGGAATAAATGAATGTAAATAAAATGGAGTATTTTAGTTTAAATTTCATAATATAATTAATGAAAATGCAGATTTATTAGAAATAAAAATACAAATTTCGTCAACTTGAAAAGGTGTCATGGCGTGTGAAATATTATTCTTAAAAAACATTGATAACATTTTTGCTTCTTAAAAAAACTGATGGTTTGATATCTTAGGTTCGCTATTCGAAATAATTGAATTTTCATATATATATATATATGAGATTAGCTGAGATTTGGCATTAATTTAATTTAGTTTTAATAAATTTAATGAAAATAGAACTTCGAATTAATTAACTTTCTTTGATTTACAGCTACAGAATATAATACAAAAGGTATATATAAACATTGAAACTAGTTTTAATGTTTATATATAACTTTCTTAAAACATCTTTCGTATTTCTATCAATTTTATGTAATTTGGAATAAATGAAAGGAAGTCTAAAAATACGTCTAAAGTATTAAAGATATCGTTCAAACAAATTTTATACATATATTCCATATTTGAATTATCAAAATATATATAACATATTTATATGAATTATCAATATATGTATATATGTGTATGTATGTGTGTATGTATGCATGTATGTATGTATGTGTGTATGTATATGTATGTGTATGTGTGTATGTGTATGTATATGTATATATACGTATGTATATATGTGTATATGTGTGTGTATATATATGTGTATGGATATGTATGTATGTATGTATGTGTGCGTGTGTATGTATGTATGTGTGTGTATGTATATATGTATATATATGTATATATGTATATATATATATATATATATATATATATATATATATATATATATATATATATATATATATATATATATATATATATATATATGTATGTATATATATGTATGTATGTATGTTTATATAACAATACCACATAAATTAGTATGTTGGACATAAGGTGAAAACTTCTTAATATGTATGTTTGCTGTTAATAAATATATGTAATATATATAGGTATATATGTATGTGCGTATATATGTGTATGTATGTATGTATGTGTATACATGTGTATGTATGTGTATGTATGTGTATGTATGAAATCAGGTCCATAATGCCTCAGACATGTTTTTCCCCGTTTTACTCGTCAATCGGTGTGTGCGGGCGGTCGAACTGTCGAGATTACTCACTGTCATAGTAATAGAATGCAAAGAGATTTCTTTGTGCGTACATCGTACACATGGAATGCTTTGCCCGAATCAATAGTCTCGAGTGCTTTCAATCCACAAAGATTTAAAAAAAGCGTCCACCTATACCTCAAGACGCATGTTGTTGTGGGACCTACGTCTTAAAAGGTATATATATATATATATATATATATATATATATATATATATATATATATATATATATATATATATATATATATATATATATATATATATATATATATATATATATATATATATATATGGGTGATTCTTTTATAAACCGAACAGATTTGGACAAAATCTGACCGACCCATTTTGGATTTGGCTGAAATTTTTTTTAGGGGTTTTCTGTCGAAAAAAAAGATGTACGTGTTCGAGGATTTTTTTTTTTTTTTTTTTTGGAGGGTGGAGCTGTTCTGAATTTCGAGAATTTCGTGGTTTTCGGCTTGAGGACTTGTTTTCAAAAATTCATAACTTCGGTTTTATAGAGGATGGAAGGTTTTTCTTTTCTTTGTTTGAAAGTTGAAAGATAGAGTTTTTTAAGAATGGGTATTTTCAACTAGAGTTATTAACGGGCTCCTATTGTTGTAAACAGGTGGAATGTTAAAGTTGAGTTTTAACCATTGCCCCACCCATGAAATTAGTTTTTAATATTATCATCGTGTTCATCGTTCAGTTTTCTATGAAAAAGGTGTTTTTTTTAATGGAGAAATGATGTTTGCTGTTGGAGGTAAGTTGATTTGTCGAGCGCGGGACGACGGGAAGTTCCATATGTGGGTCGTTCTTTTGCATATCGAGCGGAATGGGACAGGGTGTGACTAAGACATTTTTGATTCAGCTGAAAATTTTTTTGAGGGTTCTGTATGAACATTGCGATATGCTTGTTTTCGGATTTTTTGTTTTTTTTTGTTTTTTGGGGGAAGTGGAGCGGTTCTGGATTCCGGGAATTTTGTGATTTTGGGCTTGAAGACTTGTTTTCAAGGATTTGTAACTTCGGTTCTGGTGGAGATGGACACTTTTTGTTTGTTTTGTTTTGAGGAATGGAGATGCAATCTGAAAGAAGGGTTGTTTATTGTAGGAATTATTAACAAATGCCTGTTGTTGTAAACAAGTAGAATTTTAAAATCAGTTTTTAGTGGTTATGTGAAGGAGGTAAAGGGTGTTTAATGTGGCCATCGTGTTCTGCGTTCGGTTTTCGGTAAGGAACGTATATTTGGTTGGTAGAGAAGTGAGTTTTATTGTTGGAAATGAACTAATTTATCGAGCGCGATACGATAACAAATTTTATAAATTTTTGTAGTCCGGCGCTGGAAAAATTGACTTATTTGTAACAGTAAAACTCATTTTTTCATTAATTAAATGTACGTTTCTTATTGAAGGTTGAACGTGGAACACGATGATTGCATTGAACACTCTTTATTTTTTTTGTATAATTGCTGGGGACTGATTTTAAAGTTTTGTTTGTTTGTAACGGTGGGTATCTGTTGGTAATTTTTGTAATGAATAGTTTTTTTTTTGAATTGCATCTCTGTTCTTTGAAGTGAAACAAACAAGGGGTGTCTGTCTCTGCCAGAGCCGAAGTTGTGAGTCTTTGAAAGCGGGTCTTCAAGCCGGAAATCGCGGAATTCTCGGAATTTGGAACCGCTCTGTTTCCCCTGAAAGCAAAAGAAGGGCAAGGAATCCGAAAGCAAGTATATCGTGGTGTTTGTGTGGAGCCCTCAAAGGGATTTTCGGCTGAATCAAGGGTGTCTTAGTCACATTTTGTCCTATTTTGTTCGGTATGTGAAGGAGTGGCCCATGTATGGAGTTTTTTGTCGTCCCGCGCTCGATAGATTGATTTATTTCTAACAGTGGGTGTCATTTCTCCATTAAGGGGGAATGCTTTTTTTGTGGAAGGTTGAACGATGAATGCGATGATGGTATTGGGGACTGGTTTCATGGGTGGGGCAATGGTTAAAGTTTGGTTTTAGCATTTTGTTTGTTTGTAACGGTAGGAATTTGTTGGTAACTGTGGTTAAAAATGTTTATTTTTAAAAAGTTCCATCTTTTGGCTTTCAAATGGAGAAGGGAGGGGCCTTCTATCTTCTATAAAGCCGAAGTTGTGAATTTTTGAAAGTGGGTCTTCATGCCGAAAGTCGCGAAGTTTTCGAGGTTTGGAGCAGCTCTGTTTTCCAGGAAAAAAAGGAAGAAGGAGGGATCCTCGAACACGTGTATCTTTTTTTTCGATGGAGGGCCCCTGGAGGAATTTCAGCCAAATCAAGAATGGGTCGGTCAGAAGGGTGTTCGGTTTATGAGGGAATTGCCCATATATGTGTGTATGTGTATGTATGTATGTGTGTATATGTATGTATGTATGTATGTATGTATATGTATGCGTATGTTTGCGTATATGTGTGTATGTGTGTATATATGTATGTATGTATGTGTACATGTATGTGTATATGTATGTATATATGTATATATATGTGAGTACATGTGTATATATGTGTGTATGTACGTGTATATATGTGTGTATGTGTATGTATGTGCATGTGTATATATGTGTATATATATATATGACAATGGTGAATGGTCGTCTTATCAACACTTGTTATAAGTGACAGTGTGAATTTTAAACTAAATTAATCTCTTAAATGATAAATATATAAGTATAACTAAATGTAGTGAAAACATTAATTGTAATAATCAGTTTTATATCTAATATAATAGTTCTAAAGTGTTGGCTTTAATAATTAAACTCTAAGGTAAGATTGCTTTCAAAAATGGAAAGATGTGGGCGACCAAGATGTAATCTTCCCTAAATGTAAAATTTATTAACTCTGATTTTTACTAGAAAACTAAATAAAGGTTATTGTGCTATTCGATTTTGTGTAAAATTTAAACCTACTTAGAGCTTTAACTAGCGAAATTTAGTTATTATTTCAAATTCAGTTTAAAATTTCATTTGTTGACATAATTTTATGTGATAGATTTATCTCTTTCTATTTATCCAAACATTATCCATAAAATCCAATAAGATTTTTGAACGATATCAACGAGCAGGGTTAATTGTTTTTGTTAAATTAATTCTTGTGTTTCAAGAAAAATTCAAAACATTTTGCGTTAATTATATTATATAAAATAATGTTTTATAAAATTTAAATAAATACATTTCAAATAAAAACATCAAGTGAAAGATAATATTTTTATCCAATTCAATCCCAATACTTTTTTATATGAAATTCACTCAATTTTCAAAGGGGTTTTTTGTTTTTTATATATATGTACATAATATAAATGTTTTTAACCATAAATAATCATAAATAATTTTAACCATAAATACAATAACATGAATTCAGATTGGAGAGTGCAGAGGACTACAACTTAGTCATCATCCTATTATACTAATAAATTACATGAATAACAGGTTTCCGACTGGAGATTGCAGGCGAGAAATTTTAGATACGGGATTGCTGATTGGCGATTGCAGATTATATGTATAAGTGATTGTCCTTGTGATTGTCTCCTAACAGTAGTAGCTAGATACGATTTGCCAGGTGTCTGTAACCGGGTCGTTCACTCCTAACTAACAATTACCTACCTATCCTTACCTATTGTTATATGTAAAACGACTGTAGGAAGTGGCCCGGCCGTAATCCGGGAGTCTCGCCTAGTGCTTGGTCCTACAGTCTAATCAATCAATCAATCAACATGTTTCCAAATAGGAACCAATTTTGACACCACAACGTCGCCACGTTTAAAATTCAAATTAAAATGCTACTTGGGTGCTGCTTCTACACTAATCTGATAAATCTTATTCTACAATTACAAAAATCTATCTGACAATGAAATCTATCTATCTATTTCTAGCGGATATCCTGCCATTTGGATTTTTTTTAGTTACTTCGATTTCGATTTGACTGAAACAACTGAAAAATCAACAAAAATTGCATTTAATTTTTCAGTTGTTTCACTTGTTTTAGTCAAATCGAACACGGCTGTAGGCTAAATTGGCAAAAATTCTGATTGGAAATTCATGTATTCTTTTAATCCCACCAACACATAACGCTTTTATGTTGCCAAATCTAGCACTGGCAAAAATATAACAACGGATAGAGATTTAATCATAGTTTTGGATGGATTTAGACAAACTTATATGATCTTAGAAAAAAGCTAGAAATAAACGATCTGTAATGAATTGCTTATAACCGTTATCAGTTAAAATATGCTACATGAACGATATTTTGCATTCAGAATTCCAAAAAAATAATTTAATTCACTTATTGAATTTATCAAACGCACATATACATATTTGCCTAACACATATTTGCCTAACAATGTCACCTAAAACTTAATTTATGACTAAATAAATATTTTCATACAAATTATCAAAGCTTAGAATATTTTCTTAATTTTCTATGTTTCAATGTTTAATTAGCAAATATTTGTATTATATTTCGTTTTTGTTGACAATTTTTAGAATTGAATTATAACGACATAGATACGTTACTCAATAAAAGTTATTTTTTTAGTGATTAATACTTGGAAATGGTTAATAGTTACAGAATTTCGTACCTATATTCTGTTAAATCTGGTAATAATGCCTTTTTAGAGTTTGTGGTGTCACTTCAATGTTTGAATTAAAGTTATAATTAAAGTTATAAAGTTATAAGAAGTTTGAATTAGAGTTAAAGGTTTTACTTGAATTTATTAAGAGTCCACGTAAGGCGCATGCTTATAAATTTCCTTTCTTCTTTCGGATTTATTCAAAGCAAATAAAATTCACACTTTGTTTATGTGTTTTGACCATTTCAGAGATACTTTAAGTTAAACTTGGAATATTTTTTGGCAGTATGTCATGTTTTTTCATAATACATTAGTGTTTGTAATGTTAACGAATTGAAATTCAATACAGTTGTAAGAACAGTGTGATTTCATAATGATAGTCACCTCCAGCTTACCGTGAATGACTTTTGATTTAAGCACATCGTTAAGAATGAAACGATCCAGGTGTAAGGCATGTCAACTTAAAGAGAATCGAATCTGCCAGGTTAGAAAGGTTTAGCAATCAAAACCAGAATCACCCTAGCTGGAAACCATGTACTTCCGCTTTGTTTTTTGTTTTAATTCTGTTATCATCTCTTATCATACATTTTTTTTGAGAATTTGTTTGCTCAAATTATGGAAATGTTAAGATTAATACCAAAATATGAACATTTCATAGTTTGCATATAGTTCTTACTTCTTAGAACTATATCCGTACGATACAAGCTAGGACGGAGTCGATATTGCTAGGTAGTGTTTTTACACTAGCAATATCGACATCGGGCAGATTCAAAGATTTATAAAAAATTCTATAATTTCCAAAAAAATCGCCCAAATTCAATTTTTTGAAATTATGTAGAAAAATAATAAAATTATAAAATTATGGGAGAAAACATAAAAAAACAACAGCGCTATTAACCCGCCAGCCCTTATTATTTTTGTTAGTTTTTGTAATTATCAAAAATTTAAAATTTTTTTCTTTAGTAATTTTATATATTTTTTGTAACTAAGTTGCAAAATCTACATTTTTTCGAGCGTCATTTTAGTAATTAAATGAGCTTTATTTAAGCATTAATCTAGTACATTGGCTAGATTCATTAAAATATTAATTGTAGTTGTTTAATAACGTATTAAATCATTAATAATAATGGTTTAATGATTCATTAAAGTATTAATAATAGTTCAGAAATTGAATGAAAACGTAATATTTTGTTCAAATTATAATTATTTGTTAGAGGTGAAGTTAATAGTACAAGAGTGGAATATACAACCCCGTAAATTGGTATTATCGTTTCCCATTGGCCATGCAGGCCAAATTTTCCAAACCACTACGTTCTTGTAGCGTACTTTCAGTGATCGTCACCTCTTGTGCCGAAATTATTCTCTTGATTGCTTCTCTGCTCGTACTAGCATTAGCGACCGAAGTGCTTGATGAACCAACCGTTGACATTATACTCGCGACTGAAGTAGGAGTATAATGGTCCAAAATTCTGTGGCCTGTTTCTTTGCCCGTATTATCATTAGCGATCGAAGCTGAAGTCGTAGCCGTTTTAGGTACGAATGAAGCAGTTGATGTATCATCGCCCAGAATTCGTTTTGCGATTTTGCATTTCTTGGGAATGGAGCTGTCCACATTACCCTCAGCAACGTTACCAGATTTCCATCCGCCAAATCTCTTCAATAACGACAAATGCGCACCCAAATCCGCCAGCAACGTGGCACCACTTCTACGGAAGCAGTGTTCCGTGTACAATTCAAGACTTGATAATCCCAAAAATTCCGAAATCTTCTTCGGAATAACTTCAAAGGTATTTATACCAACAGGTTGACTTATACACTCTCCGGTGCGATAACCAACAAAAAATCGTCGATGTAGTGTTTTGGAAGGACGAAGTGAAACGTATTTTCAAAATACAGCTAGCAAACTGATGTTACCAAGAGATCCCTCAGTGATGACGAACTGACATGGAACTTTTGTCTTCGTTTCAATAATGTTAACAACCACAAATTCACCTATATCATTCACATCATCTATTGATAGCTTAAGTAACTCGTCCCTATACAACAACCACCAGCTACACCAACTATAAGTACAGTCTAAAAAATTGCATGAAAAAATCAGAACACATAAAACACCTTTATGATAACGTTTACCTTTAACAATAAGTACTCACTATCACTAGCAGTCGATAGAAATTTTTCGATTTGTTCCTTGGTAAATGTTTTTGATTTTTTCGCGACGTGACCTTTACTCTTCCTTTTCAAATAAGCTATCAAATTCGTGAATGATGTCATATCCACGCTGGCGTTCAATTAAACCATAGTTCTTAGTTTAGAGTGCTCGCACCACAACGTTGAAGCTTTCATGGATCCTAGTTTTCTTACAAAATAGGCCAGATTGACCGTTTCATTGATTGTTGTAGTTTTTTATTCTTTGAACCAACCATTCATCAAAATTTTTGTATGAAGATTCGTACGCCAATTTCGATTTCTCCGGTACGATTGTAGAAATAGCTTCATTGGCTGCTTTTTCTCTATCTGACGATACAAAATCATCATCACTTGGACTCATCTTGATATTTTTCACAATTGGCGGTATGAAAACTAAAAGAAGACTAAGGCTACTTACTCCTTATAAAATCAAATTGGTTTTCTCAAAACGTACTAGATACAAATGCAATTTGTTTAATTGTTTTTTATAAAAGTTTAATTTTGCAGCTTCGTTACAAAAAATCTTGTATGAAACACGTTGCTAAATTAGTTGTTTAAGGCACTCGATGTATTGTCAACCTCGGTTTCGCCTCGGTTCCCAATTTCCCATCTCGTGCTTAAAACAACCTAATTTAGCAACTTGTTTCATAAATAGCTATTATATTGTTACTAAATTTTTATATTGTTACTAAATTTTAATATTAAGAATTTATACAAGACAAGAAAACAGTAAATACAGTACAACGAATTAAGTAGTTGCTGCAAAGACAAATACTACTTCAATTAGTTCCTTTAATATTGTAGGAATTCGATTGAATGATGAAAGAGAAAAGAGGAACTCAAGAAACAAGCGTTTTAATTTGAGGTTTAAGTTCATTGTTGAGAAGCCATAAGATGTTCTTTTAATTTAGCTTTAAATGATGAAGTTGTAGCGGTTTGTTTTATATCATGTGGTAGCTGATTATAATTTTGTATACCATAATATAGAAAGTTTGATTGACCACCCGAAGTTCGACAAAAGTCAATATATAATTCATCTCTTTGCCTTGACTCATAATCATGAATCAACTTGACATTTTGTAATAAAATATTATTTTCGATTAAGTTATTTTTGATTTTATATATATAAGCAGAGCAGATTCGAAGTTTACGAGAGAGTACAAAGTTAGAAACGAATTTCTATACATTGCTGAGGCTGATGAAAAATACGGAAGACCTATAACTATTCTTAGAGCTTTATTTATTAGTCTATGGACTTGAATTAGTTTGTTGGATTAGCTTGGATTAGCTTGACTGTAAAATATAAAAACTTCTAAAAAAGGATAAAGCAGAAAATTATTTATGGTTCAACATTAGAGAATATTTTAATAAAGCGAAAACATAACTAAAAAACTATGAAGAGGCTGAAATCTCACACCTCTGAGATATCAAGACTTAGGTCTGGGTTAATTATTTTAATAGTTTTCGGCAAAAAACTTTTATTAAGACAATGTTTTAAGTTTTGGCAGGGCTGTATATCAAATATAAAACAAAATCAAAAATTTAAATTTCTTTCAAAATTCTAAAAATATTCAAAAAATTATAACAAAATCAAAAATTGAAACTCTTTCAATTATTCTTAAAATATTGCAAAAATTGAAACAAAATCAATTTATAAATTTTTTCATAATTCCAAAAATATTCCAAAAATTATAATAAATTCAAAAATTAATACTTTTTCAAATTCTAAAAATACTCCGGAAATTCTTTACAAAATCAAAAATTCAAACTTTTTTCAAAGAAAAAATTTGTAAAAAAATCAAAAATGTCCATGTCCAATTTCATGTTCAATGACATTTCATGTCAAACAAATAATTAATTTTATTTATTTATTTATTTTATTTATTCCAAAAATTGGGTTAGAAGAAAATAAAAATCATTCTTTTAACACACTTGACAATATTTTTTTGACAAACTTATAATGCAATAATCTAGTTTTTGGTCTCACATATCAATCCCGACCATCAAGATTTTTCCAAATTCGATGTTGCCACTCACAATCACTAAAAATTGCTAATCGCTATAATCACTAAAAATTCCTAAAAAAATTTCTAAGTAAAAAATATGCAAATTTCCTTGTTTTGACACACTTGACGATTTTTTTGACATACTTTCGATACAGTTATCGAACACATCGTCCTTTCGGCTCTTACCATTGAGTATACCTATTTTTAGAAACAATTTTTTTTTTAATCCAGCGGTTTTCTAGATTTCGTCGGTTGTGACGGCCGGCAGACAAACACACATTTTGTTTTTGCCTTTTTAGAATCGTTATAACCTTCAACGTCGAGAAATGCCAAAAAAGTAAGGGTTAAATTTCTACTGTTTTCTCGATAATGTGACACTTAGGTGTTTCAGACCGAAATAATTCAATGAAGAGATACAAAGAAATTGGTGATAGCAAATCTGTCAAATTCAATTTCTCTTTTCTCTATTTTGATATGTTTTCAATATTTATGTTTACTACCAGAAACTTTTTTATTATATTATAAGTTATTAAGTTATTTATAAGTTATTTATATTGTCGTATTTTGCAGCGAACGTTCAGCAAAATAATTTTACAAATCTTCCTGCGGAAAGCTAAGTAAATTCATTGGTATTAATGCGCATTGTTGAAGTTTGCAAATCAATATCGGCTAAGTGCCACCATTTTTAATTAGTTTAACAATTCTTAATTGAAAATGTCAAATGTTGTCTTCATAGTTGTGCTAAGTTTTATAAAATGATTGACATATTTTATAAAGGACAAGCAATATTTTATGAAAATTTGGTAGCAAAGTTTTTTCATTATTGGCAAACTTATTTTTCATTGATGAAATTTCAAAAACTATGTTTAGTTATAACAAAAATAAAAATATTATCATTCTTCAGCATAACCTCAAATTATGGAGAAAAACACTATAAACTGTTTTTGGTTTTTTGTTTTTAGCTAACGCAAAAAAACTTTTTTTTATGAAACTTTGTGAAAACGTACGTTCTTGTGTGTTAAATAAGCTATAATTTTTTTAAAGCAAAATATTTATTTTTCGATTTAATACGAATTTAAATTAAAAAAATCCCAGCGGCAGGTATATCCGCTAGAAATAGATAGATTTCGGGGTCAAACGGTTTTGTGTCCAAATAAAATTAGATAAGTCAGATTAGTTTAAATAAAAAATATAAGTAGAAACAGAATAATTCAAAAATTATCGAACCAAATTAAATACATTATCCAAACCTACTCCATCAATACAATTTCGGAACAGTTTTATTTAAGTTGGTTTAAACTACTTTTAATAACATATTAAATCCACCAAAGATCAAATGAACTACGTCACAACTACAATTATACCATCACACATAAATTATAATCAAACATTATCAAACAATTTTATTTCAAAATCATCTTTTGTTGTTGTGTTTTTTTGTTCTTATTTAATCTTTTTTCAAACTGTTACTTAGCAAAAAAAATCCCAGCGGCAGGTATATCCGCTAGAAATAGGTAGATTTCGGGGTCAGACGATTTTGTGTCCAAATGAAATTAGATAAGTCAGATTAGTAGTTTAAATAAAAAATAGAAGTAGAAACAGAATAATTCAAAAAAATTATCGAACCAAATTAAATACATTATCCGAACTAACTTCAACAATACAATTTCGGAACAGTTTTATTTAAGTTGGTTTAAACTACTTTTAAAAACATATTAAATCCACCAAAGATCAAATGAACTACGTCACAATTACAATTATACCATCACACATAATTTCGTCGCTTTAATAATGAAATGACGTATACGCAAAAGTATAGTTTCGAGATATTTGAGTTTAAAGTTTGATGTGCGCATGCATTTGCATGGACGTTAATTTATAATTTATTAATTCTTACCCCCAGTCATAAAATAATTCGAATATGTAAAAATGCCAATTCAAAGATACCCTTATGGGGAATGCAGCGCACCTATTATATAAAAACAACGTATAAATAGCATACGTTGTTTCATTATTAAAGCGACGATTTATGATCAAACATTATCAAACAATTTTATTTCAAAAACATCTTTTGTTGTTGTGTTTTTTTTGTTCTTATTTAATCTTTTTTCAAACGGTTACTTAGTAAAAACAATAAAAACAAAAGAGATTTTGATAATTTTTCTATGGTATTAAATGGGTTGATATTTTTCTTGTAAGAGTTGCATTATAACGCTTATAAAAATGGAACCTTTTGGGTTAGAAAGCTGAAATTTTTTGAGGCTATAGTTGAAAAGTATGTTTAAAAGTTAAGATGAATTTAAATAACATAAACTGAAACATGATGAAAGCATTGTCTTTTGCGTTTGTTTTCATTTCAACTGACCTAGGGTCTC
Organism: Diogma glabrata; assembly: GCA_963693315.1. NCBI lineage: Eukaryota > Metazoa > Arthropoda > Insecta > Diptera > Cylindrotomidae > Diogma > Diogma glabrata. The sequence goes on from OY856188.1 coordinate 132,799,453, forward strand.
AACCGTTAAACTTGAACTATTTTTTTTGAAAATTTTGGAAAGATTTATATTTTAAATACGTGGAAAAAAGTTTTCAAATATGAGCTTGGCCATTTCAGCTAGATCAAGGACAGCAAAGTTTAGTAAATTTTTAAAACAGCTGATTTTTGAGGAACCTGAAACGCCAAGGTTGTCATCTGGATAAAAATGATAAAAAAAGGTTTAAATATTCAATATTTTTAAATTTTATTAAAATATTATTATTCAAACGGAAGTTATAGCGCCCTAGATTATTCGAGTTTTTAGGCTCTAGCCGCTTAACCGGTAGCCGGATATGGCCAGTTCACGAACTTGTCCAAGACATTATTTGCCGAAACATACACAGAAAATTATTTTGGTGTAGGTCGAAAAATGCGACCGTGAGAGTGCCGCTAAATTCCGTTATAACTCATATCGTTATATATATATATATATATATATATATATATATATATATAATATATATATATATATATATATATATATATATATATATATATATATATATATATATATATATATATTTATATATATATATATATATATATATATATATATATATATATATATATATATATATATATATATATATATATATATATATATATATATATTTATATATATATATATATATATATATATATATATATATATATATATATATATATATATATATATATATATATATATATTATATTTTTTTTTTTTTTTGTTTTTCCATCTCCGCTTATCACATATAGTCATTTGGCATCAAAATTTTTTCCGAAATTCCGAGATGAAGCCCATTGCAATAGGTAGATTTTTTATATGAAATCTACCTAAAAAATAAAAACAAAAGAGATTTTGATAATTTTTCTATGGTATTAAATGGGTTGATATTTTTCTTGTAAGGGTTGCATTATAATGCTTATAAAAATGGAACCTTTTGGGTTAGAAAGCTGAAATTTTTCGAGGCTATAGTTGAAAAGTATGTGTGAAAGCTAAGATGAATTTAAATAACATAAACTGAAACATGATGAAAGCATTGACTTTTGCGTTTGTTTTCATTTCAACAGCCCTAGGGTCTCAACCGTTAGACTTAAACTATTATTTTTGAAAATTTTAGAAAGATTTATATTTTAAATACGTGGAAAAAAGTTTTCAAATATGAGCTTGTCCATTTCAGCTAGATCAAGGGCAGCAAAGTTTAGTAAATTTTTAAAACAGCTGATTTTTGAGGAACCTGAAACGCCAAAGTTGTCATCTGGATAAAAATGATAAAAAAAGGTTCAAATATTCAATATTTTTAAATTTTATTAAAATATTATTATTCAAACGGAAGTTATAGCGCCCTAGATTATTCGACTTTTTAGGCTCTAGCCGCTTAACCAGTACCCGGATATGGCCAGTTCACGAACTTGTCCAAGACATTATTTGCCGAAACATACACAGAAAATTATTTTGGTGTAGGTCGAAAAATGCGACCGTGAGAGTGCCGCTAAATTCCGTTATACCTCATATGGTTATATATATATATATATATATATATATATATATATATATATATATATATATATATATATATATATATATATATATATATATATATATATATATATATATATATATATATATATATATATATATATATATATATATATATATATATATATAATTTTTTTTTTTTTGTTTTTCCATCTCCGCTTATCACATATAGTCGTTTGGCATCAAAATTTTTCCGAAGTTCCGAGATGAAGCCCATTGCAATAGGTAGATTTTTATATGAAATCTACCTAAAAAAACCTATTTTTCAATCGAAAAAGTTGCCTAGAAAATTTTCAATATTTTAACTTTTTCAATGCTCATTTTGTTCGCTGAAACCTCAACTTTAAGATGGCATGAGCAAATGTATTGTTTGGACAAATATTGTTAAAATGCAAAAAACCACAAGATAACTTTTTCTTAATCGATTTTTCAGTTAAACTTGAAAATTTTTTGTTGGAAGTAGGCATTGCAATTGATGAAAAATATTAATTTTAAAAAATGAAATAGTGCTGAAGTCTTGCTTTTTTTACGTATAATCAAAACAGCTGTAAAATGTTTTACATTATTTAACATCGTCAGTAAAGTGACGCTTTTTCCATTTTCTCACGGCGGCTGTAAAATGACCTTACATTTTGAATGGAGATGATGAATTTCTGCAAAAAAATTTTTGTTTAAAACTGATTGGCCCTGGTATGGTTGTGTAGTAACAATATGAACTATAGTAACCTATAGAAAACTTATAAAACAGGCCCAACTAGGTTTGAAAACGACCCTAGGTCCTACGTCCCTATCAATATTAGTTCTAGTTTAGGCATCTCTTAAACCTTTGTTAAAATCAACATATTGTTGTCGATCAAATTACCCGGAAGTAATCTTAAGTAACTTAAAAGTAGAGTATCTAAAAAAGGCCCAAAATATCCGGGTTACCCTGGTTCACCGTAATATAAATAGCTGTGATTGATTGCCGTTCGCTCTTGTAACTATATAGTATACTGAAAACGGTCACAGAACTTTAGTTTTTATTTAAATTACTATAATCCTACTTGGGTACTTAGTAGAGCAGGTACTAGGTGGTACCAAAGATGCCTCGCTGTGGGGCTTACACTGGTGGATTCAATGAAGAATCCGCTATTGTGGGAAAAATAACGATTTTTCTCCTTTAGAACAGAATTGAATGTGAACTAGAAATTATATGATGGCAAAATAAAACTCAGCTATAAAAAGACTGGAATAAATGTCCTTGTTTAAGCGGCAGCAGCTAGCACTATTTAATACTGTGCACCAGTTACGCAGGAGGTTTAAAACTTGTTGATTCAGTTTTTGTTGATGTGTAATATTTTCTAATTTATGATATACAGATAATGCAAACCCGCGTACTGCAGTCCCTTCTTTTGGCATATGAAAAAAACGTGATATATCAAATATCAATTAATTCAGTAAATTATTTGTGATATAACATCACTCCGATGGAAAATCTCCCATCAAGGATAATATAAGAACTGAATCTAAAAAATTATGGTGCAAATTATGAAACCTTTTGCAATCCATACAATTTTCGACCGATCTAGTTTCGAACCAATGAGAAAATTTTAAACTTTAAAAAAGTTTATCATTCTCATCCGGGCTAGCCGACTATCAAAAAATGTCAACGCTAATATAAACCAAAAATTAGGTTACTAGTGAAGTATAAAAAATTTACATAAACATATATTTAGTAGATTCAGGTTTAGTCAATTAGTTTCTCTAGTGATCAATGTTTTGTTATACTCCAGACATACTAGTATCGAATAACAAGCTCGTATCGGTGAGAAGAAGATGACTAGTCTTTACTTGTTTCTATTGAAAGTTTAAAATTTTCTCATTGGTTCGAAACTAGATCGGTCGAAAATTGTATGGATTGCAAAAGGTTTCATAATTTGCACCATAATTTTTTAGATTCAGTTCTTATATATCAAATACCATTGACTATACACGGTAATATTAGTTACTGAAGTTAATCATGTTGAAAGCACATCGAGGAGTAATCGTTGAGCAATTTTTAAAACTAAAGCAAAAGTGTAAAGTTTTCAGTGCAGTGAAACATTTTGGAATAAAGACAGATTATGTGTATAAGACAATCAAACGTTATTTGGACACTGGTTTACTTTATGATCGCAAAAAAAGGCCGTTCACGAACCGCGTGCACCAGAAATAACATTAAGCGGGTAAGAGAGCATATTTGACGAAATTCTGAACGTTCGTGCAGGAAATTATCTAAAGTTTTAAAAATTTCCAAAACATCTGCACATACTATTTTGAAAAAGCATTTGGCATTGAAAGCTTACAAAAACACAAGGTTCACGCGGTTTCAGCAAGTTGCAAAGAGAAACGGAAAATAAACGTGTGTGGTCTGTGCGCATTGAAACTATCCCTGAAGATAAAAAATACATACCAAGAAAACAGGGCTCATCATCCATTATGGCCTGGGGGGCTATAAGTAAAAAAGCTAAATTTCCGTTGAAATTCATTGAAAAAGGTATGAAAATCAATGCAAAATATTATTTAGAAGAAGTTCTACAGAACAGAAGAGATACAGAAGAAGTTCTACTTACCAGTTTAATGGTAAGAATTAAGTGGAAAATCAAATCCACATATACTTTAGTTTTGGCTAAAAATAGTTTTTTGTCTATATAATATTTTCATTTTGGTCGAAGACCA
>OY856188.1:132803891-132997097 GCA_963693315.1 Diogma glabrata
CGTCTGTTTTGTCTGAAACGGAAACAATTAAAATTGAATTGTTTCAGTACCGAAACTGTCACATGACCAGAAACTGTCACATAATATTAATTATTATGTTGAATTGTGATAACAAAAGCTTTGAATTTTGAATTTAATAAATAGGTTTAATAAATACAAATTATTTGTTTTTGTTATTCTTCAATTTTATTATTCATAATGGATAATAAATTCACAAACTCAAACAAAATTCGGTTTCCGTTTCTGATATTATTCACCACCGTCAACCAAATTAGAAACAGAAACAGAAACTGAAAATTTTCAGTTTCAGTTTCGGTTTCTTTTTCTGTTGTATGTGATTGCACGGCTTTATACAGATGTTGAAGTTTACTATGAATTGAATAAATTGATTTACGCTGCCATCTGAAAGTAGGCTTATGAACCATCCGTATTGAACATTTAATTCGCAATTAAAAAATATTTAGGAATTTAATCAAAATAAAAACTATCCTATCTCTCAAGTTGGACCATTATACACACACTGAACACAATTTTATTAAGATTGAAGAAACATAAATTATTTTAAGAAACATAACATACATAAAGAAACTTAAATTATTTAATTGTAGTAAAATGAGAAATTTCATAGATAATTTTTAAAATTATTCAAGTTGTATTTTGAATGAAATCCCATATAAATTTTATTGAATTTATTCTCTTTTCCCCCTTTTGCAGCGCCAAAAGAAATTTAAATTATTTAATTGTAGCAAAATGAGAAATTTCATAGATAATTTTTAAAATTATTCAAGTTGTATTTTGTATGAAATCCCATATAAATTTTATTGAATTTCGTTTCTTTTCCCCCTTTTGCAGTGCCATTGCAGCAAACACCGGAACAAAATAATCGCTCAATAACATATCATAGTCTATATGGGCCCTACATGGATGATTGAAAAATCGATAAAGCAGGTTTGACAGTAAATTAATTAATTTACGCCGCCATCTGAAAGTTTGCTTATGAACTATCCATATTTAACATTTAATTCGTAATTAAAAAATATTTAGGCGTTTAATCAAAATAAAAACTATCCTATCTCTCAAGCTGGACCATTATATACACACTGAACACAATTTTATTAAGATTGGTTAGGTTGTTGCGGAGTTTATTGCGGACAAACATCGTGACACGTGATTTTTATATATATAAGATATATATATATATATATATATATATATATATATATATATATATATATATATATATATATATATATATATATATATATATATATATATATATATATATATATATATATATATATATATATTTATACATTCATATGTAAATGTTTATATCCCAATAAATTAATTTTACTAATGACCTTTTCATAAAACAGTGTGTTTTCATTCTTAAAAACTTAAGCATCAAGCTATCAGCAAACACAGCACTGTCACTATTAGTTTCAAATAGACGAATGGTTGAAGTTGTACGCCGTGGTCTGGGGATCGAATACCCCTGGTTAAGCCAGAAAAAAAATAATGATAAACGCAGTTTTATCCTGTAAAGACACTTATACCCGCCGTTACAAGGAGCCATTCTCTCCAGAGAGGATTCTTTTTAAAAATTAAACTTCTTAATTTCTTTTGGGTAGCATATCGGTGCCACAATCATCTCTATGCGACTTCGTCTTAGTAGCACAATAGTAGCATAACTGTAGCACAACAGTATATTATGGTACCGGTAGGTTTGGGCATCATTTGGTAGCATAATAACGCCAGCTCAACGTTCGTATATCGGTAGCATAAGCCCCAGATTTTTGCCGTGTGCTTGCTGGGTGGAGATGGCAGATTGAAATACAGCAATGATAATTAGAAATAAAAATTATGTTGTTTTTATTTTTGGAGCACTAGATATTACATATATAAAATATTTTAGTTTAAACACAATTTTAGGTAGATTTCAGTTAAAACTCTACCTATTGCAACGTGCTTCATCTCGGAATTTCGGAAAAATTTTGACACCAAACGACTATATTATGATAAGCAGAGACGGAAAATCAAAATGAAAACAAATTTATATAATATATATATATATATATATATATATATATATATATATATATATATATATATATATATATATATATATATATATATAAATATATATATATATATATATGTATATATATATATATATATATATATATATATATATATATATATATATATATATATATATATATATATATATATATATATATATATATATATTTATATATATATATATATATATATATATATATATATATATATATATATATATATATATATATATATATATATATATATATATATACATATATATTTCGGAAAAATTTTGACACCAAACGACTATATTATGATAAGCAGAGACGGAAAATCAAAATGAAACAAATTTATATAATATATATATATATATATATATATATATATATATATATATATATATATATATATATATATATATATATATATATATATATATATATATATATATATGTATATATATATATATATATATATATATATATATATATATATATATATATATATATATATATATATATATATATATATATATATAGATATATATATATATATTTATATATATATATATATATATATATATATATATATATATATATATATATATATATATATATATATATATATATACATATATATATATATATATATATATATATATATATATATATATATATATATATATATATATATATATATATATATATATATATATATATATATATATATATATATATGTATATATATATATATATATATATATATATATATATATATATATATATATATATATATATATATATATATATATATATATAACGGTATGAGATATAACGGATTTATCCAGCACTCTCACGGTCGCACTTTTCGACCTACACCAAAAATATTTTCTGTGTATGTTGCGGAAAACAATCTCTGGGACAAGTTGGAAAACTGACCATATCAGGGTACCATTTAAGCGGCTAGGGCCTTAAAAGTCGAATAATCTAAGGCGTTATAACTTCCGCTTGAATCATAATGTTTAAATAAAATTGATAAATATTGAATATTGGAAAATCAAAAACTCATAGATATTAAAAAAGTGTGTTTTAAACTCAAAACTAAAATATTTCAAAATTATGAATTAAAATTTATTGCAATAATAATAATAATAATTTAACTACAACAAATGTATAGTAAAAACAACACAACATATCATAACAACTAAAACACATTCATTCCATTAAAAGTCTATTAACAAGAAATAACTATTCCTAATTTTTTGTTTCCCAATTTACCTTCCAAAACTAGCTTAATCTAAACATTAACTAGTTCTATGTTTATGTTGATGGACAAAAAAAGTATGTAAAAACAATATGAAGTTCAATCTGTAAAAGATTCATTATTAAATCTCTTGTATTTCTGTTTTAATTTGTAGAAGTTTTAAAACAGGAATAACAACATAAAGAAACTATCAAAATATAATACGAAAAAGCTTATCGTCAAACACACTTTTACCATTTTCGTTTCATTAAAAAAATGTTGTTCTATCCAGATAAATCTCAATTTTTCCGCCAACATAAAATGTGAATACTAAATATATTGTTATTTGATAGGTGATGACTTTAGTTTTATTAAAAATAGAGTTAACATGGTTGCAATCGTTGATGATTCGGTGTTCTTGATTAAACATTTTTGTTTGAAAATTGCATTAATCTAGCCTGATATTACTTGTTCTTTAATACTGACTATTAATCATGTTTCACCATTTTGCATTTTGCAAGACAAAAGAAGAAATTAAAGGTTTAAGCACATATGTATTTTATTACATCCAGCAAAATTTGTTACCATGCTGGTTTCGCTTCTTTGATGTTAAATCAAATGAAAATTATTTATGAAAAATTAGCTTTCTTTCTTCCATTCAAATTTCAGTTGATCTGACTAAACTTATTTGTCTAAGGAAAAAAAATAAGGCATTGAAATAATATTTATTATTGTCTAAAAAACTGAAATAGAGCTTTTTATTTCTGTAAGACTAATTACTTATCCACAGACACAATTATATCATACAAAAAAACTAAAACACATTAAAGATAGAAATATAATAGTTTAATGTTTACCTGGTAAGTTGTGCTAAACTAAACTTCCGATTTTCCGACGCCAAGGGAAATGTTGTGGAACTCCGTCTAGTTATTAAATCATTTGTTTTTATTTGGAGCTCATGGTTAGATGTAATATAGACACCATTATTCGTAGGAATACCGTTACCGCTCTCCACACGGTGCACTTGAAAACGATCTTTATTCATTTTTTTCAAAATTATATTTGTAGTCTTTAAATTTTTTATTTATTTTATGCACTAAACTTATAGTATTTATTTTATGCACTAACTTATTTATAGTTTCGTTATATTATCCGATAACTATATTTACAACTAATGTTAAACTAAACTGATAACATGAACAAGTTGTTTTTATTAAAAATTTTTGCAACTAAAATTTTTTGATCATTAACACAATAAACACGGTTACCAAAAATCGTTTGTTATCACTTGTTAAACTACAATAATAATAATAGTTTATTAAATTTTAAACAAAACACTATTTTTTTCAATAAACTTTTTATAATATTCAATAAAAATTAAAACAACTAAACAAAACTTTTTTTGAGCTTATTTGAAAAGCACCTGCTCGTTGTTAATACTGTGATAATATTGAAAAATCGTTGAATTTATATTGTGTTTTATAAGCGGCGTTTCGCGAAGTACTAATTATTTTGTAAATTGGTAAATACGTAAAGATAAGTTCATCAAAAGACTAATAGAATTGGTGTTTCCTGGATGGTTGTTGGCCATTTGGAGTGTTTTTTATTTTTCGCGTCACTGATATTAAGTTTTATAAAATACAAATATTAAATGTTTTCGTCAAGTGACGTATTTATTTATAATTTTTATTATTATTGTATAAAATAAAAATATAATTATCCTAAACGCGTTTCGACAAATTTACTGTCATTATCAATAGGAGAGTTAAAACTAAACTTAATATTAAGAAAATTATTTATTGTGGTGAAGGATTAGATTTGAATTTTATTGCCGTTTCGTAGAGTTCGTTGTTTTTTATGGTTAGTTTGTCATTTATTGTTTTAACAATATGTTGTTGTCCCTTTTTGATGTTTTGTATATATGGAATTCTTCGATGGTGTCCACAAGCTTGCCTTTTTGACATTTTTGTGTTGTTCGGTAATTAGATGGGCTGCAAAGTTTGATTGGTTGTTGTTGGTATTGTTGCTAGGTAGGTGTTCCTTATACCTTTTTATTAGTTTTCTACCTGATTGGCCTATGTAGAATTTTTAGCAGGTTTTGTATTTTAATTTGTAGATGCCGGTGGAATTTTTATTGTCTATTTCTGGATTGTTCTTTAATTTATTTTTGATGTTATTGTTTGTTTTGAATGAGACTTTATAATTGTATTTTTACAAGAGATTTTTGATGTCATGTGGTATGAAGTTGGGGTATTCGGCTGGTATGTAGTGTGTGTTGTTTTCGTCTTCGGTTTTTAATAAATTTGAGAGGCTGTTCGTTTTCCTTTTTTGTTTTTTTATTAATTTATCTATCATCTTGGTGCTATATCCATTGGCTGATGCGATTTGTTTGATAGTCCTAATTTCTTGGTTGTAATCCTGCTTGTTCATTGATATGGTGAGTAGACGGTGGACGAAGCTGTTATATGCTGCTATTTTGTGTTCTTGTGGATGGTGTGAGGTAGCGTGTATCGTGACGTCACTTGTAGTTGGTTTTCTATATATACTAAATTGCAGTCTATCATTATTTTTGCTGATGTTTAGGTCCAAAAAATTTATTTTATTGTTGTCCTCGATTTCACAACCGAACTGAACTGAATTCTTTTATCTATTTTATTGATATTGTTGCAGAATGTTTTAATTTGTCTTTTATTGCCTTTGTTTATCACGAAAGTATCGTCTACATATCTGCTATATGATATAATCTTGTTGTGTTGTTTGTTGTACTCTGGACTGCATATAAATTTATTTTCATAGTAATTTAAAAATATTTCGGCCATCAATCCCGACAGTGGTGAACCCATGGCTAATCCTTGATCTTGTGAGTAGTGCTCGTTATTAAACGAGAAATAATTTTCTGCAAATATGGTTTTGAGGAGTCGAACATCGAAACAACAATAAAACATGTAAAAGACACCCAAACACAAAACCAGATCAGAGTACTATTAAACAATAAAATCAAAAGAAATATTAAATCAGGTAGCAAATTATACAGCAGTATCAAGAAACAATATAAACAGGAAAAAGTGATAATAAATAAAATTAAAGCAAAATTAAAAAAGGATAAAGCCATCATGACTGAAGCTGATAAAGGCAACGCAGTAGCATTATATGAAGAAGATTACATCACAAAGTCACTAGAATTCATACACAATAATAACAGTAGAAAATTAGATAAAGAGCCTACAGAAGCATACAACAAAACAATAAATAGCACAATTAATCAATGCAATAATTTATTCAGAAACAAATACAACAACCATCTCAAACAGATCAACCCAATCGCACCTGTATTCACAGGATTACCTGAAATCCATAAACAAAACACACCAATCAGACCACTGATAAACTTTACCACCGCTCCAAGTTACAAACTATCGCTAAAATTAAAAAAAAATAGTAAAAAAGAATATAAACATCAAGAACAAGCATCAAAAACCACACTGAATTTATCCAAAAAGTGGCAAACATACAAATAGAACAAGATTACAGAATGTTATCACTAGATGTCATGAACATGTATACCAACATTCCTGTTGAAAAAGCCATAGAATTAACCGTCAAACAACTAAAAGATCACAACAAACTAACCAACAACCAAATCAACGCAATAAAACAACTCCTCAAAACCATACTTGCACAAAATTATTTCTCGTTTAATAACGAGTACTACTCACAAGATCAAGGATTAGCCATGGGTTCACCACTGTGTCGGGATTGATGGCCGAAATATTTTTAAATTTATATGCAGTCCAGAGTACAACAAACAACACAAAAAGATTATATCATATAGCAGATATAAAGACGATACTTTCGTGATAAACAAAGGCAATAAAAGACAAATTAAAACATTCTGCAACTATATCAATAAAATAGATAAAAGAATTCAGTTCAGTTCGGTTGTGAATTCGAGGACAACAATAAAATAAATTTTTTGGACCTAAACATCAGCAAAAATAATGATAGACTGCAATTTAGTATATATAGAAAACCAACTACAAGTGACGTCACGATACACGCTACCTCACACCATCCACAAGAACACAAAATAGCAAAAATCTCTTCAGAAAATACAATTATAAAGTCTCATTCAAAACAAACAACAACATCAAAAATAAATTAAAGACCAGTTCAGAAATAGACAATAAAAATTCCACCGGCATCTACAAATTAAAATGCAACACCTGCGAAAATTCTACATAGGCCAATCAGGTAAAAAACTAATAAAGAGGTATAAGGAACACTTACCTAGCAACATTGGGGTGTGTTGTATTGGGGTGTGTTTAAATAGATAAGCTCCTCGTGCTACACCCTGGGTTACGCCAATAGTCTATTTCAACTTGGTAGCCAAACATTTCATTTCGAGCTCTTGGCTGTGATACAAAAAAAAAATAAACATGAATCAAAATCAAAATCACAATAACAACGGTACTTTTCAGCACCATAAGACAAAAAACATTGGACCCTCAGTCCGTATTTTGCAATTGAACATTGAAGGCATAAGCAAGTCAAAAACTGAATATTTACAGAGATTATTAAAAGATTACGACATCGATGTTGTAATTCTGCAAGAAACGCATGCAGCTTGCAGCAGATGAAGCGCAACTTATCTCTAGCGCCACTTACCTCTAGAAACATTGCTGGTTACAAATCAATTAGTGCTAATTACCATCATATGGATCTGCTAATTACCATCATATGGATCTGCCACGTATGTTAAGTCAGAAATCCTGAACTGCACGCACGTACTTACACTGACGGACAACGATATACATCTTATTGTTGTTGATATATCGGACACGAATATTGTAAACGTATACAAGCCTCCAAATACAGGATGGCCGGCTGCTACTCTACCATTATTTCACCACCCAGCAATATATGCTGGTGACTTCAATAGCCATCACACTCAGTGGTCCTACTCAAATCATAATACCAATGGCGTGCAACTGACCGACTAGGCAGATGATAACAACATATTCCTGGTATATGATGTGAAAGACATGAAAACCTTTAGATCTGCAAGATGTCGAAGCGATTACAATCCCGACCTCTGTTTTTCCACAAAAAACGAACAACGTAACCCTATTCCAATATCTAGGTCTGTCTTACAAGGTTTTTCACGCTCCCAACATCGTCCAGTGATTCTTGAGGTAGGAATCCAAATCCCACTTGTTAACTCTACTCCTCAACCTAGATGGAATTTTAACAAAGCTGACTGGGCTAAATATAGGTTGGAGTTGGATGCAGTGATTCCCTGGATCCAACCCAATCCTAAAAATTACGATAGATTTGTTGGAGCCATCATCTTAACTGCAAAAAAGTGCATCCCAAGAGGCTTCCGTGAAGAATATATTCCTGGCTGGAGTAGAGAGAGCGATATATTATATGAGGAGTACCTTAGTAGTGGCGAGGCAGACATGGCTGATGACTTAATATACTTACTGAACGCCGCGAGAAAACAAAAGTCGATTAACGCTGTTGAAAACATTGATTTTTTCCATTCAAGCAGAGATGCATGGAGTCATCTTCGAAAGCTGAGTGACTCAAACTCAATTACTCGTGCTAACAATGAAATAAATCCAGAGGACATTGCAAATCACATAGTAAAAATGTTTCGTTCTTCTATTAATCGCCTTCATAAGAGAACAATTAAACGTAAATTAAGAGAAATGAAGCGCAATTGCTCGTCTCCATCGAAGTATGCGAGCTCTTTTAGTAGCGAAGAACTAGAATCAGCTCTGTCCCTCTGCGCCATTACTTTTTAATCTGTACTAGGGCGGGTCGATTTGTAGGGAGTCAAAAAAATCACTCAAGTGACAAGGAAAATCGTATTCTAGGGATCAAAATAAGAAATTTTGCCCGAGGAACCATACCTCTGAAATGAATTCTGATGTTTCCCTTTTTGACCCGTAGGTCAAATTTTGAAAAATCCCACTTTGACCCATTTAGAGTGCCCCAATCGAGTCCAAATGTATGACCGACCCCCACTAACTTTGGAGGGCCGATCCACCCATGCTAGTGGCACACCCTAGAATCCCCCGGGGGTCGCCCATACAAAAATAGCAAAATTTTTCATTTTTGGCAGTTCACCCCCTTGGATGAGCTTTTTTGCTGTCGAAACTATTTCCATCGCATTCCACACCAAAAATTAGGGGCGGTCACCCACACATTTCATTGCCGTAGGATGCACCGGTGCCGAGATAAGTCCTTACCTCTTTTGATTTTAGAGCTAATTCGAGAAAAAAATCATATTTTCACCGTTTACATAGCATAAATAGAAATACGTATGGATTTTAATGTTTTTTCTTCTTCATCCAATTTATTTGACGTAAATGAAAGCGGACTATCTTCTTTTGAATGTTATTAAGTTTTAAAAAACCCGCTATTGACACTTCAAAGCTTACTGCAGAGGGCGTTCTTCGAACATAAGATCGTACATCAATAAAAGATCGTACATCACTCAGTACAGTCACTAGTGTCATCGAGTTTAGACTAGAGCTGTGTGTATGTATAGCTGTGTGTGTATCAGAGCTAGAAATTAGGATTTTTAATAAAAATTTTTTATATTTTCTTTAGTCTACAATAAATCCACCGTCCTCTCCACCGCAAGATGAAGCAACAACACATCAACAACTATCGAAAACCCAATAAGTCATATACCCAAGCATGATGTTAATGTTTTTGGTGTCTCTACTGATTTGACTGATCTTAATTTACCAACGGATCTGGATATCTTGATATATTATTTTTACTTGAGCGAACGTGCTAAAACAGAACAAAAACAATTTTCCTATAAATCATTCACTATGCAAGTAACAAATAAGTTGATTAGAATTTGGGAAAAACTTGGTATGGAAATAATGCCAAAAAATAGTGTATTTATTAAATTGAATAGATTACTTGAGAAATATCAAGCCGAAGACAAGAGGAGGGACAAAAACCCAAAATTTCCAGAGTTTAGGCAGCTCCATGTACATGCGGATTGGTTCCAGAACGTCTCAAAGAGTTTATGCACGATCAACATAATCAGAGAAGACTAATAGTCGATGCATTTGTGATGGAAATTGAAGAGCAAGGAGCAACGTCTATGTCATCCATGCCAACAATGCCAACATACGAAGATCCCAATGATTCAACATTCGTACCGCCATCCGTTCAAAATACACAGAACGATACGATTCTTTTAACTTTGCCTTGATGTGTGACATATTTAGTGTGCCTGATAGAGTAGCATCAGCATTGGGAACCGCTCTTTTCCAAGATTTTGAAATGGAAGATCAACATGGCGAACCTCTCATTATGGATAAATCGAAAGTTCGCAGAGAAAAAGAGAAATGCAGGCGAGAAGTGCTTCGCAAACGGTTAGATGATTCCAGTTTGTTAGCGTTTTCATTCGATGGCAGAAAAGATGATACTTTAACGAGATATAAAATTGATGAGAAGTATCATACTAGGATGGTAAAAGAACCCCATATTGTTATTTTGAGAGAACCGAATTCTCAATTGATTGGTTACGTAGGACTGGAACATGAAACCGCTGAATACAAAACAACCAAATTAAATGATTTTTTCAACGATAAAAACATATCACTGGATGCATTAATTGGCATATGCACTGACGGTGAGCCAACAAACACTGGCCGACACGGTGGAATTGTAGGACGATTCGAATTGCTGTTAAAAAGACCATTGCATTGGTTCGTTTACCTTCTACACTTCAACGAACTTCCGTTTCGGCATTTGTTTGAAGCTTTGGATAAATTAACCAGCACTGGACCAAGATAGGCAGCCGGAAAACTGAGCCATCAAATCGAAACTTGTGAAACTGCTCCGGTAAGTAATTGCTATCACTGATTTATTCTAATTTTCAACCGTTTTTAATTATTTAATTATTATATATTTTCAGGTGGTGGACGGCTTTGAGAAAATTGCGTTGGAAAATATGCCTCCTGTTGCAGAAAATTACGATTTTTCCACCGATTCGAAGTACATATACGAAATGGCCCATGCAATTTCTAGCGGCGTGGTTTCGGTGGATCTGGCTAACATCAAACCAGAGAATATTGTACATTCTCGCTGGCTCACCAAGGCCGCTAGATTATTACGATTGTATGTGACAACGAAAAATCCTAAAAATTTAAGAATTCTGGTTGAATTTATAATTAAATGTTATGTGATAATGTACTTCAATATCAAGTATTACAGCTCTGTCGTGTACGGTAGTGCATTATTTTTCAAGTTCATTAGTTGGTCACGATTTCTAGAAACTCCTTTACGCAGTATTGTCAATCAAGTTGTTATTAATGGTAACTCATATTATACGCAATTAATGGTAACTCATATTATGCGCATTCGGAAAACATCTTGTTATCAATGTTGTTTGATGATAGGAAAGAAAAGCGCGACTATGCTATCAAGAAAATTCTACGCTATCGAACCGATGTTGAACACCCAACGGAACTTAGAGTTTATAAAAAACCAGATATAAACTTTTATTGCACAGATTATACGGAAATGATCAATTTGAATGATATAAATAAAGTATTTGAACCTCCATTCACGCGAAGCATTGCGTACGATACATTGAAAGAATATTTAAATCAAGATGATCCACTGTTTAATGATACAAAAATTCCATCACATACAAGGAACGGAACAACACGTTCAATTGCTAGCTAGCGTTTCCAAACTAGTTATACCGGCAAATGTAGAGGCTGTTATGGCGACGACATTAGAGAGCCGTGCGAAATTGCCCAGATTTGAAAGCAAAAGAGACTTCAAACAATAATTTTTTTTCGTTTCTTTTCTATTACTATAAGTTCAATTCATTTTTTCATTTACATATGTTCTGACTAAATAAACTTCTAAAGAGAAAAATAAACTCCAAAAATAAGAAAACATAGCCATTTCGTTGATTTTTTTCATGTAAAGTGTCAAAAAATGAACACTTTTGCAATTTTTGTATGAGAGACCCCCAGGGGGGGGTTCCAGGGTGTGCCACTAGCATGCATGGATCGGCCCTCCAAAGTTAGTGGGGGTCGGTCATACATTTGGACTCGATTGGGGCACTCTAAATGGGTCAAAGTGGGATTTTTCAAAATTTGACCTACGGGTCAAAAAGGGGAACATCAGAATTCATTTTAGAGGTATGGTTCCTCGGGCAAAGTTTCTTATTTTGATCCCTAGAATACGATTTTCCTTATCACTTGGGCGATTTTTAAATCGACCCGCCCTACTGTACATTCATGACATTCCTGACACAACATCAAAGAAATTTGGTTACGCTGATGATTGGATCCTGGCCACACAAAACAAAGACATGGGTGTCTTGGAGGATTTGCTCTCAACTGACCTGGCGATAATGAATGACTATTTTTGAACGTGGAACTTACTTCCCAATCTATGTAAAACCGAGAGTTCTTGTTTCCACTTAAACACAAACTGGCAAAACATGAACTTTCAGTGTTATTTAACGGCACTATCATTAAATACAATCAATAGCCACAGTACCTGGGCATTACTCTCGATAGAACTCTTTCTTTTAAACTCCACCTAGAAAATACGTCAAAATAACTTAAAACGAGAAACAATATATTGCACAAACTGGCGGGCTCGACATGGGGTGCTACTCCAGGTACCCTCCGCACAACTACTATAAGTCTGGTTTGCTCAGTGGCTGAGTATGGCGCACCAGTCTGGTTGAATAGCACACATACTCAAAAAGTTGACTGCCAGCTGCATGCCACGATGCGTACTATAAGTGGTACTATCAGATCCACCCCTTTACCTTGGCTCCCTGTGTTAAGCAATATCGCTCCACCTGCACTCAGACGCTCGCATGCTCTCATGCGGGAACATAAAAGGTAACTAACAACATGACGTTACCCCCGTAATTTTCGTTCTTCGTTATTAAAGACCTGTTCTTTCTAGAACTCGAAGAAGTCATTAATAACATCCCGCGGCACGAAATAAAGATCGTGGTAGGTGACTTCAATGCGCAAATTGGTAGAAGTGCAGAACTTAAAACACATGTCGGTCCTAACAGCTTGCATCATACTAGTAACAATAACGGCTTTCGCGCAGCTGAACTGGCTATGATGTATGATTTAGTTATTTCTAGCACTTTCTTTCCTCATAAGAGAATCCACAAAGCAACGTGGAAATCAAGTGATGGAAGAACTGAAAATCAAATCGATCATGTCATGATTTCGAAGAGACACTCTACAAGTGTAACTGACGTTCGATCATATAGAGGTGCTGATATGGACACCGATGATATGCTTGTCATCTTTAAGTACAAGTGCAAATTATCATCTACATTTAATAGGCAAGCAAAAAAGACTGTGCGCTGGAATGTCGAAGCATTTAAACACCTGGAAACACTGAATAGATATCAGGAAATAGTAACCCAAAGCATAGAAGAGCATGACATCCCGTCTGAGATGCCATTAAACATATAAGACGAATGGCAAACGCTTCAATCAACCATCATATCCGCAGCACAAACTACAATCGGAAAACGACCACCGAAATCACACAACGAATGGTTTGATGACGAGTGCCGCGAAAGCATAGAGCACAAACAAAAACTGCGAGAGAAATGGTTAGCAAGAAACACCTGAAGCTCCCAAACTGATTATCTATGCGCCAGAAAATCCTCAGCAAAACTCTCTCTCTCTCTCTTTCTGGCGTTTACATCCCATGAAGGGATTTTGCCGTCTGTGCCACCAGCCTCCAATCATCTCGTTCCATGACCAATTGACCCCAGTTTCGACATCCTATATCACGAAGGTCTTGGATGATGTCATCACGCCAGCGTTGTCTAGGTCTTCCTCTTCGACGAACACCAGCTGGTTGTTGTTGGGACGCTTTTTTTATCATTCTTTCCAATGGAGCCCTTTCTACATGACCAAACCATCTAATCCGGTTGGATTTAATGAATTCGATTATATCGCAGCCTAGTAGCCAAGAAGCTGTCTGATTTCATGATTCATTCGGATTCTATACTGATTTTCAGCAACTTTGCATGGACCATAAATTGTTCGTATGACTTTCCTCTCGAATGTTGATAGAATTCTACAATCGGAGGAAGTCAGTGTCCAGCTTTCACTTCCAAATGTAAGCACAGGTCGGATTAATGCTTTGTAAAGTGTGAGTTTACACGACCGCGAAAGATGTTTTGATCGCAGAAGTTTTGAGTATGCGTAGAAAACTCTGTATGCGGCAGAGACACGGGCTTTGATATCTGCCTGCATGTCATTTGACGATGTTATTACAGACCCGAGGTATTAGAAGTTTTCCACGCGTTCCACTTCATAGTCGCCAGTATCCAGATTTCCGGGAGGTATGTTCTTAGATGTTGTTAACACTTTAGTTTTGCTGGTGCTGATGCATAATCCAAGCCGTTTAGCATTTCTTTCAAGCTGAGAGAGACTATCTTTAATATCGCTTGTTCTACGTCCGAGAAGCACAATATCATCTGCGTAGCCAAGAACTTGACTAAATTTGTTATATATGCAGTTTTGTGTCTCAATTTGGCTTTTTCTTATAGCGTACTCCAGCGCCAAATTAAATAGTATGGGCGCGAGTGCATCACCTTGTCGAACACCTGATGTTATATCGAAAGGATCAGAAACTGACCCTTCACTCAAAAAAAAAACTAAGTGCAACTAACAAAATTCTACATACGTTCTACAATTTTTTTATAAATATACAACACACAAAAATTTTTGTTAAATTTACATATTTACAATAAATATTGTAGATATACAAAAAATTATTTGTAAACACTACAAATTCTTCCAGCAAAAGATTGTAAGCTTTATAATTAAATTGTAAAAATGCCCGAAACATTTTTGATTTTATTAAATGTTTTGTAAAATCCTCAAAATTAATTATTGTTTTCACAAAAGTTTTTGAAAAATAGCAAAATTTTTTATTTGATCAACAAAAGACATTTATGGATTTAATATTTTTTTTTGTAAGACAGTCATTCATATATATTAGTTCTTCGTTAATAAATAAATACAATTTTTTGCTAACATTTATTTTATTTTTATTTTTTATTATTATATAATTTTTATTATATTTTTTTTTTATGTTATATTTTTATTTTGAAATACCTGCATCATTTAAAAAAACAAATTTAAAACATATTATACGCCGTTATATTATCACAGCCTAAGCTTTCCAACTGAGGTAGCACTGTTAATTCAATTTCAGCATCTAAAAAAAACAATGAACAAGTTTTGATATCTTTTTACTTTATGCTGACTGTCACCGATTACGTAGCTTTTGAAATATGTTATAGATCTGATCCAATTAATTTCATCCATTATCTCTAAGAGTCAATTCCAATATCTACGCAATCGGTAAGTGGCCTATTAATATCGAAATATGTAAAATTTCTCACCTGTGCATAGAGTACAGTCTTCTAAATTTATCATGTATGTGTTTTCACTATCACTATTTATCATGAATAAACCTTGCTAAATAATCACAATTTTAAAAAATATCTGCGAATTTTTACTTAGACAACCAAATTGAAACTGAAATTGTATCATACCAATTTTGGTTATATATAATTTCAATTTATGAAAATTTATTGCATTTGTGAAAGCAAAGTTTTTTTTTGTAAAAAATGTGTTTGTTTTTTTAAATTGCATAAGTCTCTTTGTAAAGTATAAAAAAAATCGACAATATTCGTATTAAGTTTGACAATAAAAATTGTAGAATGTCATTTTTCTGTTGACAAAATTTTACAAAATTTTGTACAATTAAATTTTATTTTGTTATGGATAAGTGAGATATGATTTAAAATTTGAAAAAATCAACATAAACCCTAACAATATTTTTGTTAAAAGAATGAAAAAAATTTGTATCTAGAAACATTTATGATTTTCTACATTTGTAATCCAAATCACAAAAACAATTGGTTGGCTTATAACTTTTTTTTCAGATTCAAAAAAGTCAAATAGACTATACAAAATTTTGTATTAAGCTTAGCATTTCTTGGCAAATTCACAAAAACATTTTGTTAGCACTTTTACAAAACGATTTTGTGAATCTTACCGGGCAAATTTTTTTGAGTGTTCGATTACTATTCTACAATTTGATCCCGATGTTGTGAGTTTGCACAGAGAAACAAGTTTCTCTGGGATACCAAGGCATATGAGTGCGGACCAGAGGTTTTCGCGGATGATACTATCATATGCTTGCCTGAAATCAACGTAGAGCTGGTGAATGCTGATGTTGTACTCCCAATATTTTTCCAGAATCATCCTTAATGTAAAACATTGATCTGTGGTTGAGCGTTTGGGACGAAAACCACACTGATAGTCACCAATGATCGATTCGGCGAACGGGATGAGTCGAGCAAGTACAACGTTATAGCTAGTATTTTATATGCAGTGTTCAACAGTGCGATGCCACGATAATTTTCACACTTTAGACGGTCACCTTTCTTATGTAGCGGAACAATGAGAGCTGTTTTCCATTCAGCAGGTAGTTCTTCTTGGTCCCAGATTGCAAGAATCAGATCGTATTATATATACGTGAGACCAGAGCTGCTCCTCCATTTTTCAGAAGTTCTGCGGGAATTCCATCGAAACCTGGTGATTTGCCATTTTTCAATTTTTTAATGGCAGCTTCCACTTCTTCTATTGCTGGGTAAGGGACAAAAATCTCCTCAGTTGATGGAGCAATTGCTCGAATAGGATGAACTTCGTTCGTCCTATTCAGTAGGTCTTGAAAGTGGGATCGCCATACTGCCAGCACATCACGTTCACTTGTTGTTAGTTCATTATTTTCATTTTTGATGGCTGTAGATTCTGGAAATCTTTTGTCAGATTCCGTGCATTGGCAAAGCACTCTTTTGAATTTCCGTTGGCCGCATGTTGGTTGATGTTTTCGATGCAGCTCTTCATGTGTTCGCGTTTCTTTTTACGTAGAAGTTTTGCTGAGGCTTTCCTGGCGCATAGATAATCAGCTTGGGAGCTTCGGGTGTTCCTTGTTAACCACTTTTCTCGCAGTCTTTGTTTATTTTCAACGGATTGGCGACACTCGTCGTCAAACCATTCGTTGTGTGATTTCGGTGGTCGTTTTCAGATTGTAGTTTGTGCTGCGGCTATAATGGTTGATTAAAGCGTTTGCCATTCTTCTTGTATGTTTAATGGCATCTCAGAAGAGATGTCATGCTCTTCAATGTTTTGCGTTATTATTTCCTGATATCTGTTCAGCGTTTCCGGTTGTTTAAATGCTTCGATATTCCAGCGCACGGTCTTTTTTGCTTGTCTGTTAAATGTAGATGACAACTTGCACTTGTACTTAAAGATGACAAGCATATGATCAGTGTCCATATCAGCACCTCTGTATGATCGAACGTCAGATATACTTGTAGAGTGTCTCCTAGAGATCATGACGTGATCGATTTGATTTTCCGTTCTTCCGTCATTTGATTTCCACGTTGCCTTGTGAATTCTCTTGTGAGGGAAGAAAGTGCTGGAAATTACTAGATCATACATCATAGCCAGCTCGGCTGCGCGAAAACCGTTATTGTTGCTAGTATGATGCAAGCTGTTAGGGCCGATATGTGTTTTAAGTTCTGCACTTATACCGATTTGAGCATTAAAGTCACCTACCACGATTTTTATATCGTGCCGCGGGATGTAATTGATGACTTCCCCGAGTTCTAGGAAGAACAGGTCTTTAATATCATCTGCTTTATCTTCAGTAGGTGCATGAACATTGACGATTGTTATATTGAATTTTTGCGTGCGGATTCTCAGTGTGCATAACCGCATATTAATTGGGCAGAAGTCGATAACATGCTGATCGACGCGACGGTGTATAAGAAAGCCAACTCCAAATTCTCCTCCGTTTTGATGACCGCAATAATACAGAGTGTATCCTTTCGCTGTTTCATGGATTCCACTGCCTGGCCATCTTAGTTCTTGTAATTCCAATATATCCAGTGTGTAGCTCTCGACTTGTTGGTGAGTTTTAGGAGATCTCCTGGTCTTCTAAGGCTTAGCACGTTCCAGGTTCCCATTTTTAAATCGTAGTCCGGGTACAGTTTCCGAGGTCGTTCCAATAATGAATCCGAGATATTCCGAGGCCTGTGTACAGAATTCATGACAATAATTTTTTTACGGAAATGGGGTGTTAGCCCTTCGCCCAACCCAAATGTTCGTGAATTAGTTCGTTCTGCATCTTAAGGTCACCAGAAACAACCTTTTTACACGTTTATATAGCGAGCCGCTTGATCCAAGACAGACGCCCGCTGAAAGCCGCCCCTTACATGGAGAACAGACGCTTTCTACACATTTATATAGCGAGCCGCTTGATCCAAGACAGACGCCCGCTCCAAGCCGCCCCTAACATGGAGAACAGACGCTTGAGTTGCATTGGTTTTATGGCGCCAATGACTCGCCATGGTGCAGAATCATTGAGTATATGCAGTATTTAATCTGCCCCTCTCAACTACACCAACCTAATTCTGTTAGCGTTACCCAGGTAGCACGGCGTGGACGTAGAATTTCGGATTTTCGCTACCCCTCAGCAAAACTCCTACGGAAAAAGAAACGCGAACACATGAAGAGCTGTATCGAAAACATCAACCAACATGCGGCTAATGGAAATTCGAAAGAGTGCTTTGCCAATGCACGGAATCTGACAAAAGATTTCAACCCAAGATCTACAGCCATCAAAAATGGAAACAACGAGCTTACGACAAGTGAACGTGATGTGCTGGCAGTATGGCGATCCCACTTTCAAGACCTACTGAATAGGACGAATGAAGTTCATCCTATTCGAGCAATTGCTCCGTCAACTGAGGAGATTTTTGTCCCTTACCCAACAATAGAAGAAGTGGAAGCTGCCATCAAAAAATTAAAAAATGGCAAATCACCAGGTATCGATGGAATCCCTGCAGAACTACTTAAGAATGGAGGAGCAGCTCTGGTCTCACGTATATATAATCTGATTCTTGCAATCTGAGACCAAGAAGAACTACCTGCTGAATGGAAAACAGCTCTCATTGTTCCGCTACATAAGAAAGGTGACCGCCTAAAGTATGCGAATTATCGTGGAATCGCACTGTTGAACACTGCATATAAAATACTAGCTAATGTCGTACTCGCTCGGCTCATCCCGTTCGCCGAATCGATCATCGGCGACTATCAGTGTGGTTTTCGTCCCAAACGCTCAACCACAGATCAATGTTTTACATTAAGGATGATTCTGGAAAAATGTTGGGAGTACAACATCAGCATTCACCAGCTCTACGTTGATTTCAAGCAAGCATATGATAGCATCATCCGCGACAACCTCTGATCTGCACTCATATGCCTTGGTATCCCAGAGAAACTTGTTTCTCTGTGCAAACTCACAACATCGGGATCAAACTGTAGAATAGTAATCGAAGGGTCAGTTTCTGATCCTTTCGATATAACATCAGGTGTTCGACAAGGTGATGCACTTGCGCCCGTACTATTTAATTTAGCGCTTGAGATAAGAAAAAGCTGAATTGAGACACAAAACTGAATATTTAACAAATCTAGTCAAATTCTTGGCTATGCAGATGATATTGTGCTTCTCGGACGTAGAACAAGCGATATTAAGGATAGTCTCTCTCAGCTTGAAAGAAATGCTAAACGACTTGGACTATGCATTAACACCGGCAAGACTAAACTTTTAACAACATACAGGAATATACCTCCCTGCAATCTGAATACTGGCGACTAAGAAGTAGAACGCGTGGTAAACTTCAAATACCTCGGGTCTGTAATAACATCGTCCAATGACATGCAGGCAGATATTAAAGCCCGTGTCTCAGCCGCATACAGAGTTTTCTACGCATACTCAAAACTTTTGCGATCCAAACATCTTTCGCAGTCGTGCAAACTCTCACTTTACAATGCATTAATCTGACCCGACCTTTGCAAGTGAAAGCAGGACACTGACTTCCTCCGATTGTAGAATTCTATCAATATTCGAGAGGAAAGTCGTACGAACAATTTATGGTCCATGTAAGGTTGCTGAAAATCAGTATAGAATCCGAATGAATCATGAAATCAGACAGCTTCTTGGAGGCTGCGATGTAATCGGATTCATTAAATCCAACCGGATTAGATGGTTTGGTCATGTAGAAAGGACACCATTAGATAGAATGATTAAAAAGCGTTCCAACAACAACCAGCTGGTGTTTGTCGAAGAGGAAGACCTAGACAACGCTGGCGTGATGACATCATCCAATACCTTCGTGATATAGGATGTCGAAACTGGAGTCAACTGGTCATGGAACGAGATAATTGGAAGCTTATTGCACAGATGGCAAAATCCCTCCATGGGATGTAAACGCCAGAGAGAGAGAGAGTTATTTACCGGGTGTAGAAAAAATAGCGTGTGCCACTTTCATGTAATGGTTATTAATACACTCGCATATACCATACGAAACTCGCCTACGGCTTGTTTCGTATTCCGGTTAATGCTCGTGTATTAATAACCGTCATTACATGATCATAGCATAATATACTATTTTATTCGCCGCAAGCAAAATATTTAAAAAGAAGTTGTTTGATCTAAATTAAAATTAAAAATTTTATAACTTTTAAAATAAAAATATATAGAACAAGTATGTATAACCTTTCACCAAAATATGTGTTATTTTTTTCAAACAAATCGTATAACTATGACAACAAAAAATAACAAATCTTAATTGGATTATGAAATTTTGAATTGAAAGGTTGCTTTGATAAACATTTCTATTTTATATGGAATTTAAACAGATTTAAATGTTTTTAGTTTTTTGGACGTAACTATGACAACAAAATATATGGTTAAAAAGTGACACTGTAAGACCGCAATTCACAGTAATAAAGTAATACTTTAATATGTAGGCGAATAAAAATAGCTATTTTATTGCAAGCAATTTTTTTTTCTGAGTTAAAAAATTATGCCCTATATATCCTTATTTATCCTGTTTTGACTCGAAATATATTGTTGTAATTTTCAATAAATTCGTTTTTATAGATTTTTAAAATGCTGTCAGTCATAAAAACTGTCAAAAGCACAAAAGGGTCCCAGATAAAAAGTAAATGCTTTAAAAGCTAAGAAATTCGAAAATGTTAAATAAATAATTTAGATGACGTTTTGATATAAAGAGAAATAATAATCTATATTCTATAAAGTTCTAAATAAAAACGTGTAATGCAATACAAGTGTTAATCGATACATAATTTAATTACCATCAATTATCACTTTAAGTGGTCGTCTACACAAAAAATATAATTCTGGCTAAATTTTTCATAACTAAAGATAATAATTTGCGTTAATTCGTAAATTATTTAACAAAAAACAAATGATTTTAGTATAAAACTTTATGGTTATCAAGGCGACAATAAAAAATACTGAGAAATTAATTAATATTAACCTTCGAAACCATAGTTCTTTTTAATTAACATTCATATAATATAATTTCAAAATATTGGGATATAATTTTTTGAGTATTTTCGATTTATCTCTCCAATTTTTCAAATGTTATTATTTTTAACCCACTTCAAAAAAGGAGGTTCTGTGTTTGGTTTTTTTTAATGTTTATCTTTGTTTGTCTACCGATTTCTCGAAAACAGCTCGTTCGATTTAAATGATTTCAATTGTATTCTAAATAAGGGTTGATTCGGATGTGGTCCCATATTTTTTTTCTATGACGTGCAAAATACCGTTATTCAGTAAATTGGATAAATCTTTATTTTTTTTGTATGTTTACCGATTTCTCGAAAACGACTCATTCAATTCGGATGATTTAAATTCTATTCTATTTAGGCTATTTAGTTCTATGACGTGAAAGTAGTAGTTTTTTCAACAAGTGGTGAAAACGCCTCTTTTTGCGTGACTGGACGGCTTGTCCACGAGACGCGATAGCGTCGAGTGGAATAGGTTCAGGAACGCAAAAAAGGGTTTTACCATGCGTAGAAAACGCTATTTTTTCTACGCTTGTAAATATAAATGATAATATTTACAAATTCTCCTACTAAAAACTTACAAGACGACATAGCTAATTTTGACAGTGAAAACCGAAATAGCAATACTGTCTATTCCGCTTAATCGGGACACATCGGGACTAGTGCAATTTGTCCCGATTAAACGGCTAGCCCAATTATAAGAAGTTCCACAAAAATAAAATTTTAAAAGTAAAAGGATTAGTAATTTTTAAGGTATTTTTTTTTCATAAATTGCACAAAATTGAAAAAAAATCTCAAAGCTATACGTATCCATACATATGTATTAAAAAATTATATAAAATGGATGTATGTACCATGTACATTAATATTAATAATAATATTAATATATGTATACGTATACATAATAAATATGTAATATGTGTGTACATATATGTAATACATTCTGTTAGAAAAATAAGGTTTAAACTTTAATTAAATTTTTTGAAGAAGTTCGTCCAAAGAGGTTTGCCTTTTGTCTTTGCTGGATTGTGGCTGAACAAAATCAGAGCACAAATTTAATGCTGACATGGGACTCCCGTCATTTCCATATTGCATAAAATAACGCTGTAATCTGTCAAAACATTGTTTTGCCTCACGATAAGTTACGACCACAGTTTCTTCATAATCACTGTCATCGGATTCCACCAATGTTTGATATTTTGATTTGATTGTTGCAACAATTACGTCCTCACGATTCTCATTCTTATCATAACACAGTAAAATGTCGTCAATTGACGAAAATTCAATATCAATACCTGGTGAGATTTCATTTAATCCGTCGCTGTGCTCTGCAATCTGCATAGATTTTAAGCCGCAATAACCAAAACAATTTTGTATTGTGCTGGTTTTGCTGCTCGCCAACTATCAGCTACAAACTATATTGCCTGTAAAATAGTTATTTTGCTACTGATTTCCCTCGCTGTTGACGTACATGTAAGTATATTTTCATCGATGGATTCCGATATGTATTCGAGCCGACGAAAAAAATCATTCTTTTTCTTCTCTTCTTTTTTATTTTTGAAGTGAAAACTTCTTTTGGCGCACCACACACAGATTTTTCTGTAGGTAGTAAATTAAAATGATTCGTCAGCATTTTTATTATTTATCAATTTATCAATCTAGCATTCCTTAACTTTTCAAATTGCGTTGTGGATATCGTACTCGACTGATATGCTGTAGGTACTAAGTTCTCAACTCCTGGTATGGTACATATTTTTCTTTGTTTTTTTTTTAATTTCTATTAAACACCATTAAAATTATTTTTTTTATTTTTGAATTCATAAAAATAATAAAAATTTCTTTATACGAATTTTAAAAAATTCGGTCTATAACGCAGTTTTTTAAAGTTATATTGCTACTGTCTTATGTAATTTGCTGAAAGTTTTTCTGCGCATACCACCTACTCAGGTAGGAACAATTAGCGACATATGAAGTTTGGATCATGGTGGCTTTGGCAGGGAGTAGGTAACAAAGGGGCCTCCAAAGTTTCATGAAAGTATAAAAGGCAATTTTTTTTATATATTCTTCGGGATAGTATCAGAAGTCACGTCACCCATTGCCAGACACTTACTATCGTGGTAACCACCTGCCAGACACTCTTAAGATTTAAGAAATTGATAAAGTTTAAGGGTGTCTGGGAGGGGGTTGCCATGATAGTAAGTGTCTGGCAATGGGTGACGTGACTTCTAATACTATCCCGAAGAATATATAAAAAAACAGAGAGTGTGCTTAAGACCGCACGGCAGAAGTGAAAACTTCATTGGCAATCGCAATCAATTGATATCGTATTAGTAGTATTTGGATCGTATTATAGTAGAATAAATGAGAAACAAGACAGAACGATAAACCGCTAACTACACACACTAACCTCACAATGTAAACCAAATAATTGTCAAAATAGCACTCATATGCCAATAGCAGGGACTAAAGTACGCGTGGTTGTCACACCCATAGATCAACAAGTTTAAATTTTACAAATCTTTCTGCGGAAAGCTAAAAAAATTCATTGGTATTAATGCGCATTGTTGCCGTTTGCAAATCACTATCGGCTAAGTGCCACCATTTTTAATTATTTTAGTTATCATGATTGCCATCCATGTTTAATCATACATAAGCTATGCTTCTTTGTATAGAATTTATGCGATTTCCATCTCGTAATTTTGTGAGCTTTAGATCGATATAATCGATTTTATCAAGTATCAAGTTACAAGTATTAAGTCTTCACTTAATTTTAGAAACATGTTTTACATACAATTCTAAGCCGACAACATATTTAGTGCAGATGATAAAATTCCAATACATATAGACTAAGAGCCCGCGACGGCCAGACCTTCGTTATTTTATAAAAGCTGAAAGTTTCTCTGCGCATACCCTCTACTCAGGTAGGAACAATAAACGACATATGAAGTTTGGATCATGGTAGCTTTGGCAGGGAGCAGATAACAAAGGGGCCTCCAAAGTTTCGTGAAAGTATAAAAGGTAATTTTTTTATATATTCTTCGGGATAGTATAAGAAGTCACGTCACCCATTGCCAGACACTTACTATCATGGCAACCCCCTGCCAGATACCCTTAAACTTTATCAATTTCTTAAATCTTAAGAGTGTCTGGTAGGTGGCTACCACGATAATAAGTATCTGGCAATGGGTGACGTGACTTCTAATACTATCGCGAAGAATATATAAAAAAAATTACCTTTTATACTTTCATGAAACTTTGGAGGCCCCTTTGTTACCTACTCCCGGCCAAAGCCACCATGATCCAAACTTCATATGTCGCTAATTGTTCCTACCTGAGTAGGGGGTATGCGCAGAGAAACTTTTAGCTTTTATAAAATAACGAAGGTCTGGCCGTCGCGGGCTCTTAGTCTATATGTATTGGAATTTTATCATCTGCACTAAATATGTTGTCGGCTTAGAATTGTATGTAATACATGTTTCTAAAATTAAGTGAAGACTTAATACTTGTAACTTGATACTTGATAAAATCGATTATATCGATCTAAAGCTCACAAAATTACGAGAGTCTAATATAATTTTGATATACATATGTAATTGTTTCAGCCTTCAGGTTATACTATCTTTCTTACGTTATTTTATTTTTTTTATGTTCAACAAAAACATTGATCACAGCAAACTACCGTACAAAACGATAGTTAAATAAAAAGCAAAAATTAAGCGTACACAACAACTTCATAATTGTCATGATGATTAATGTATTACTGCAGAAAGGATAAATAGCCATGCATACTTTCAATTTTATATAGATATATTCAATATTTATTTAGCATGATGACTCAAATGCAAACTGCATAAGACAGTAGCAATATAACTTTAAAAAACTGCGTTATAGACCAATTTTTTAAAATTTGTATAAAGAAATTTTTATTATTTTTATGAATTCATAAATAAAAAAAGATAATTTTAATGGTATTTAATAGAAATTAAAAAAAAACAAAGAAAAATATGTGCCATACCAGGAGTTGAACTCAGTACCTACAGCACATCAGTCGAGCACGATATCCACAACGCAATTTGAAACGTTAAGAAATGCTAGATTGATAAATTGATAAATGATAAAAATGCTGATGAATCATTTTAATTTACTACCTACGGAAAAATCTGTGTGTGGTGCGCCAAAAGAAGTTTTCACTTCAAAAAACATTTGTATTTGTATAAATTCTATAAAAACAGAAATTTTTATCAAGGCAACCTTACAATTCCAAATTTCCTAATCCAATTAAAATATTTGTTATTCTTTGTTGTCATAGTTATACGATTTGTTTGTAAAGAAATAACAAATATATTAGTCAATGTTCAATATATTTTTTTTTTTTTCAAAATTTATAAAATTTTTAATTTTGATTAAAACCATTTTCTTTAAATATTTTGCTACCGGCGAATAAAAAATAGTATATGATGCACGGACGTAAGCCATTTTGGACTTAATGTGGGTGCAAATCTCGGCTGGCGCCTCTATTCGCAAATTCCACAGACGTCCAAAACCTTAGCTTTACGTCCTTGCATCATAATTTACTATTTCTTAACCGATATTTTGGTTTTATACACTAAAAAATAAAAAAATTGCCAACTTAAAAAAAAACAAAAAAAAACACAAAAAATTGAAAACTAACTTAATTGTGGCTTTTAGCGACAAAAAATACAGGTGACTTTTGATTTGTGTATTATGTAATTTAATTATATCTAATTGCAGACAAAATAATACGCTTTTAAACAAAGTTATTATAGAAGTTATTTGTAGCACAAAACTGTTCGAAGTCGTTGACGAAAGTTGACAAAAACCGCCTTGGCAGCGACATTCAACAGTTTTGTGCTACAAATAACTTTTATAATATTAATTTCTTATAATTAGTTTCTTAAAACATTATGGTAAAAATAACAACAAATCAAAATTAATAATAATAAGCAAAACTATATCTCAACCAATAAATATTTAAAATTACAAATAAATATTTTATTTTCAGAATAATATATATTCTGAATAATTTATGACATTGTTGAAAACAGAGACGTAGCTAGGGGGCGTGGGGGCGGCCCGCCCCGGGTGTCACCCGTTTTGGGGTGACACCCGACCGTAAAAAAACTTAAACAAACCATCACAATGGTTTTCAACGTTTCAATCGTTTTCACCGATAAATCACTTAGAAACCATTTTAGCCAGGTTACCCATTTAATTTTGATTTATAAATTGTGATAACTTATAATGTGTCCTATAAATGTGTCCTATTGGTTCAAAAAGGATCTATTCTACTTTTTAAAATTTTTGAGTTATTACGTAAAGGGCTATTATTTTGAAAACGTACATTTTTTTGTTGATTTTTAAATTTTTGATTTTTAAAAAATCTGAAATTTTGATATATTGTTGGTATTGACGAAAGGAAAAAAGTGATTTCTGCTTTTATTTTTTGAGTACTCTGAATCGGAGTTATGCGCGGTTGAATTTTGAGGCTTTTTCACGTAGTTTTTGGTAATGGTGGCAATGTTTTGTGAATAGGTGCCACAAATTTCATCCGACTTAAGTATATTTTTGCAAGTAAAAAGGAAAATAATTGAATAATTGAAATAAGTAAGTTTAAAATTAATAACTTTTCTCTTTTCCGCTAGGCGGCGCGTAAAACCTTGGTTTACTTCAAAGCTCATATCTCAAAAAGTAGACTTTTTTTTTTTTTGTTTTTCACAAATTTTAAAGTAAACATATGCAGCTATGAAATTGAGAAATAAAAAGTCAGCAATTCAATATGGATTTTTTCTTACGATTTTTTAAAGTTTGGTATATGAAAAATTCACATGTGTTTTTTTATTAAGTTAATAATCCTGTACTAAATGTGGATCTAATAAATTAAACATTTCATATTTTAACACCTGCAATAAATTTGAACCATTTTCTGTGCGGTTAAATGGTTAAAAACTTATTAAAAATTAATTTAAGTTAAGTGGTAAAATAAAGGAATTTAAATTATTAAAAGGGTGTGTAAAATGTTTATTCATTTTAAAAAATTTCTATTCAGCCCCTTTTTACTAATTAAAATCTCATTAGAGACTCATAATTTTAACATTTAAAATTTCTAATGACGCCCACAAACGGTTTTTGACCAAATCATACTTGCATCCAATCAAAATATATTAAATTGTACCTACCTAATTTTACCTGATTCTACCTATTTCAAAACTATTTCAAGGGTATATATATATATATTGATTGGGTTGCCTTATAATCAATTATATTCCAAAATATTTAGAAGACATAACGTTTAGAAAAGATAATAATAGAAATGCCTCTCAAATTGTGCTGTAACTTGTACGGTCTCAAAAATCATCAGCGGACATCAAAAAATGTGAAACTGGTCACACCAGCTGTTATTCAAAAAGCTGCGACCCTAAATTTTACTTTGCGTGATGACCAGTTTATATGTGAAACATGTCGCACTTATATCTATAAAAATAAGGTAAATTTAATTATTTTATTAAAATGAATAAAAATTCATATGCAACTAATATTTTCTATACAGCAGCTTTCATGTTCGGAAACTATCGATGGTGAAATTATTTCTATAAATCAGGATGTTGAAAATGTTATACTATATCTCCACCAGTTCCTGAACTACTTAATGACATTTTAGAAGATATTAACAATGTTCTTGGAAAGTTAGCCGAATCTCCTATCAAACAAAAACATATTACAACAGGAAGTTATAAAAAAATTGCAAGTGTCACATCGGCAATAAGTCAAAGAATATTTCAAGTAGATTCAGTTAAAGTGTTATCACCAAAGGAGGAATGTGAATATACATCATGGCTTATGAACCTTAAAAAAGAATTCAAAGATGCCAGCTCTAAATCAAAACAAGTGTTTTTGTTGACAACTCTACCACGTAAATTTTGGTCAAATCAACGTATCCAGGATGAATTTAATGCATCAAGACGACTGGTAGAATTCGCCATGGATCTGTTGGAAACAGTAGGTCCTTACAGTTGGCCTCAAAGCAAACAAGTGCACAGTTTGTCACAAAATATAGTACAACAAATTCAAACATACTTCTTATCAGAGGAAATTAGTAGAACAATGCCTGGCCTTAAAGATGTTGTTACTATTACAGAAGGATCAACAAAAATTAGGAAATCAAAGCGGTTGGTGTTATGGACCCTCACCGACATCTACGAAATGTTCTTGAGAGAAAACAAAGATGTCAAAATCAGCTTCTCAAAGTTCACTACGTTGCGACCGAAGGAATGTATTTTAGCCGGACCTACTGGAATACACAATGTCTGTATATGCATGATACATGAAAATGTACGTTTAATGTGTAAGCCGATCTTAAATTTAGTAAAAAATGAAAAAGATCTGCTTAAGAAACTGAGTTGTTCTTATGATACAGTGGATTGTGCAACAAATATATGCACTGATTGTAAAAATATCGTGGAAGCTTACACTGAAACAATTTTGGAATCTCTTGAATTTTACGAAGAAATACATTATGAGAAATGGTTAATGCAAGATAGATATTCGTTAGAACGCATGGAAAAAAATAAGGAAGAATTTGTAGAAGATTTAGTACATACATCGGTAAACAAATTAAAAATTCATGATTTCATCGCAAGGCAGCAATCAAAGTTTCTTAAGGATACGAAACAAAACTTACGTCACGGCGAATACGTATTTATTATGGATTTTTCAGAAAACCATTCAATGATAACGCAGAATGAGATACAAGCTGCACATTTCAATAAAGTTCAAGCCACAATCCACCCAATCGTAGTTTACTACAAATCATGTAATGATAAACTAGAGGTCTTATCTTTTGTCATTATATCTGATCATTTAATGCATAACACAGTTGCAGTTCATAAATACCAGGAAAGGTGTATTGAATTCATTGAAAAACAGCAAGAAATATATCCAAGTATCAAAAAAATTTTATATTTTACTGATGGTTCAGCAGCTGAATATAAAAATAAGAAGAATTTCATAAATCTCTGCAAACATATTGATGATTTTAAAATACCTGCAGAATGGCATTTCTTTGCAACTGCCCACGGAAAGGGTCCATCCGATGGGATTGGAGGAACACTTTAAAGAGAAGCCCGGAGAGCTTCGCTTAAAGGAGAAAAAATATCAACAGCAAGGGAATTATTTGAATGGGCGGAAATTTGGTCGAAAAAAACCAACCACGTTATGAAGTTTTCATATGTGTCTTCAGAAGATATCGAACTACAGGAACAATTTCTTTCGGGTTTAAAACGGTTTTCGGACATTAAAACCATAATTGGAACTCAAGGATTCCACTGTTTTTTACCGGATAACACTACACCCGATAAAATAATTGCCAAAATGTTTTCTTTTTCTGATGATCATAAATATTTCAATTTAAAGGCAAAAAAAAATATATAAATTAATTTTTTAATGTATTTATTTATAATATTGATTAAATTATAATGTTTATAGAAAAAATAGTTTTTTAATGTTTTTTTCTAATGTTAGTGTTGGTGATGTTGAAATTATAACAAAATCTTCGATCATTGGGATCTCCAATTCTTATTCTGAATAAAAACCTGTTTCTCAATCAGAAATACACAGAAAATGGTTCAAATTTATTGCAGGTGTTAAAATATGAAATGTTTAATTTATTAGATCCACATTTAGTACAGGATTATTAACTTAATAAAAAAACACATGTGAATTTTTCATATACCAAACTTTAAAAAATCGTAAGAAAAAATCCATATTGAATTGCTGACTTTTTATTTCTCAATTTCATAGCTGCATATGTTTACTTTAAAATTTGTGAAAAACAAAAAAAAAAGCCTACTTTTTGAGATATGAGCTTTGAAGTAAACCAAGGTTTTACGCGCCGCCTAGCGGAAAAAGAGAAAAGTTATTAATTTTAAACTTACTTATTTCAATTATTCAATTATTTTCCTTTTTACTTGCAAAAATATACTTAAGTCGGATGAAATTTGTGGCACCTATTCACAAAACATTGACACCATTACCAAAACTACGTGAAAAAGCCTCAAAATTCAACCGCGCATAACTCCGATTCAGAGTACACAAAAAATAAAAGCAGAAATCACTTTTTTCCTTTCGTCAATACCAACAAAATATCAAAATTTCAGATTTTTAAAAAATAGTTGTTTTTTTTTCGATGTACGTTTTCAAAATATTGTTTCCCAATGAAGCCCAAAATAAAATTTCAACAATATGTGTGTATTTCTTTTTTACTTCACCACAATTTTAAATTGTGTGAAGTAATGCTATCTATCGTGAAAAAAAAAAATCTTACATACCCCAAATTTTATTTTATCTTTTGTTTTGGACCATCCTCTATCTAAATAGCAAAAAAAAATTTTGGTGTACGTCTGTGTGTGCGTGGGTGGGTGGGTGGGTGGGTGGGTGGGTGGATGAGTTTTCTGCATAGGATCTTGATGAAACTTTGGCAAATGATACAGGTTCACTTGAAAATGGAAGATCTGGATTCATTTCAAATTTGGACAAAATGGCGGGGGGTCTCCCAAACACCTCTAAGTTTAAATCTTGAATAACTTCTGATCATGGGCTATGATCTTATTGAAACTTAGTATATAAGGTTTTAGTACTGTTTCCAATATTTCTGCATACCAACTTCCGGTTTTTCACTTCCGGCTAAAAAGTTTTTTTTCTTCAGGTGTTTATCCCTACTGTAGCCTACAATTACCGATCGATTTTCATGAAACGTTGGTAAAAGCTTTTAAATAACATGAAAAAGATTTTGTTAGTTTTTGGAGCACATTGGATAAAGGGTTGGGGGGTCCACCATACAACAGGTGGTTTTTTCCACAAAGTTTTTATGTTTGTTGGGAGCATAAAACATTCATTCGTTAATGAATTTTGATGACACTTTGGAAAAAGACGCAAACATGTATGACAAAGAACTGATTAGTTTTTGAGCGATAGTGAACAAAGTGGGGGGGGGGTCCCTGGAGCACCTGTTTTTTTGAAAGCTCTATAACTTCTGTACCTGATAAGCGAATTGGATGAAACTTGGTACATGAGTTATGTAGTACGTTTTAAAATAGTTCTGCATCCCAACTTCCGATTTTTCACTTCCGGTAAAAAAATTTTTTTTGTACTTTTTTGAAGTTTTTTCAGTGTCTTTATGCACACTACAGCCTACAATAATGAAGTGATTATGATGAAACTTATGGAATAGGGCTCCAATTAGTGTGAAAAGATAATTATCATGTTTTGGGACACATTGATCAAAGTGGTGGGGGTTCTACCATACAAATGCTGACTTTTCACACTTTGTTTTTTAAGTTTTTTTGGAGCATACAGACTTCATTCATTAATTTATTTTAATGACACTTTAGAAAAAAAAGGAGACTTAAGTAACAAAGAACTGATTAGTTTTTGGATAATATTGGAATAAGTGGTGCGGGTCCTCCCGAACACCTGTTTAATGTGTCACACTTTTTTCAATGTTTGTTGGGAGCACACAGCATTCGTTCGTGAACGAAGATGCAAACATGTATGGCAAAGAACTGATTAGTTTTTGAGCGATAGTGAACAAAGTGGTGGGGGGTCGCTGGAGCACCTGTTTTTTTGAAAGCTCTATAACTTCTGTACCTGATAAGCGAATTGGATGAAACTTGGTACATGAGTTATGTAGTACGGTTTAAAATAGTTCTGCATCCCAACTTCCGATTTTTCACTTCCGGTAAAAAAATTTTTTTTGTACTTTTTTAAAGTTTTGTCAGTGTCTTTATGCACATTACAGCCTACAATAATGAAGTGATTATGATGAAACTTATGGAATAGGGTTCCAATTAGTGTAAGAAGATAATTATCATCTTTTAGGACACATTGATCAAAGTGGCGGGGGTCTACCATACAAATGCTGACTTTTCACACTTTGTTTTTTAAGTTTGTTGGGAACATACAGACTTCATTCATTAATCAATTCTAATGACACTTTTGGAAAAAGATGGAAACTTAAATGACAAGGAAGTGATTAGTTTTTGGACAATATTGGGATAAGTGGTACGGGGTCTCCCGAACACCTGTTTACTGTGTCATCATTTTTTCAATGTTTGTTGGGAGCACACAGCATTCGTTCGTGAACCAATTTTGATGACACTTTGGAAAAAAATGCAAACATGTATGGCAAAGAACTGATTAGTTTTTGAGCGATAGTGAACAAAGTGGTGGGGGGTGTCCCATACACCTGTTTTTTTTAAAGCTCAATAATATCTGTACCTGATAATCGAATTGGATGAAACTTTGTACATAAGCATTTAGTATGATTTACAAAAATTCTGCATCCCAACTTCCGGTTTTTTACTTCCGATAAAAAAAATTTTTTTTAATTGTTGGCAGTTTTTTCAGCAACTTTATGCACACTACAGCCTACAATAATGAAGTGATTATGATAAAACTTATGGAAAGGTTTCAATTAGTGTAAGAAGATAATTATCATGTTTTGGGACACATTGATCAAAGTGGCGGGGGATCTACCATACAACTGCTGACTTTTCACACTTGGTTTTTAAAGTTTGTTGGGAACATACAGATTTCATTCATTAATCAATTTTAATGGCACTTTGAAAAAAGATAAAGACTTTATTGACAAAGAATTGACTAGTTTTTGGACAATATTGGGATAAGTGGTGGGGTCCTCCCAAACACCTGTTTATTGTTTCAATGTTTGTTGGAAGTATACAACATTCGTTCGTTAAGTAATTTTGATTACACTTTGCAAAAAGATGCAAATATGTATGGCAAGGAACTGATTAGTTTTTTTAGCGATAGTGAACAAAGTGGTGTTGGGGTCCTCCAAGCACCTGTTATTTTGGAAGTTCAATAACTTCTGTACCTGATAATCGAGTTGGATGAAATTTGGTACATACACATTTAGTACGGTTTACAACAGTTCTGCATCCTAACTTCCGCTTTGTCACTTCCGATAAAATTTTTTTTTTTTCTCGTACAACAGAATTTATGTTTGTTGGGATACAACTGCCTGCTTTAATATTTTTATTATTAGAAATACGAAGTCCATAATATTGGTTAGCTTTTAATTAAAGTATTTTATGGATATTAGCTCATTATATATCCAGAACACTATGTTTCCAGAGCTGTAGTGAAGTCAGCCTATGCATCAGCGTCGCAATATTTTTTAGTCGAATCAACATGTTGAGCATTGAATACCATCACCACAATTACTCAATAGCTTTGAATATTCCTATAGATACCATATTAACCGTTTTCTTTTACGGTACATTATTTAGTATGCAAGAATGATTCTTTAACGACTAAGTCTGAAAACACATATGCTTAATAATGTATAGAAAAAGTGGTCTCCGTCGATAATGTGGCACCCTGTGGCGATAGGGTAGCACCCATGAGTTCTGTTCTATTCCAAAATTATGTCTCTATTCCAAAATTATTTCTAAAATATCAGCTTAAACTTACTACCTAATATGTTTTACATTTCAAACAAATTAATTGCAAACACCTAAGGAAACTAATAAACAATCAAATCACCATGTTTGTAAATAATCTCAAATTAATTTTTTTTTCCTCTATCTTGAAACTCGTAAATTGGAATGGATCGTTTTCGAATGGACACATAAATAATTACTGTGGAATAAAATGGTAGTTATGCAATTACTATAGTTTTGCAAATTTTTATAGGTAGATACATACTCATCCTGTTTGTTTTCAGTTCTATAATATTAATGATAAAATTTAATAAGACAAAAATATTTAATAACATTGCAATATTGCAATAAAGAAATCATTTGTCAAATACATAAGTGTATTGCTTTGGCAAAATAAAAAAAAATTGAATTTATGTTAATCAAATCCATTTTTTAATTGTGATACATAAGAAGATATGGGACTAATTGGACAAAATCTGGGATTAATTTCCATTTAGTCAATTATATGATGGATATGATTCCGGATCTTGGATATCTGTCCAATATGACGAATTTAAAAGGATGGATTGTACACATTGTACAAAACCTGGGCATCATTGGATTTTTGTCCGTTGTCTGGAGTAAAACGTACCTCTAATAATTTCGAATTGTAATTGGATTTTTTCTGCGATATTCGTCTTACTGATTGTAAATGGTAACATTTTGAACATTTTACATAGAAGATTTTATAAGATATATTTCGTTTACGTTCTTGACTATATTATAAGAAGAGTATATTAGTAGAAAAAACGAAATTTCTAAACGAATTTTAGGTTTTTGGGCATATTATCATTATTGAGGATGAAGACTGACTTTAGTTTTTTCAATTCGTTTTAATTGTAATAAGTTAAAATTACATAATGCCAATTTTCACGAACTTTACATTTATGTATTTTAATTTTATTGAAAAACGGTTTCGCAATTTTTAGAATAACCCAATTTTAAAAAGCGGAAAACTTTGGAAACGAGGATCATAAAACGATAGGAGACGCAGTCTTGCTTTTAATAGATGATGGAAAACAGAAGTTGAAACATATTTTATCCAGATTATTGCCTATAACTTTGTTTTTATCTAAAGAAAACCTAGCATTTCGTGGATATGAGGAAGGAAAATGCCTTTAAATAAAGGCAATTTCTTAGAACTAATCAAACTACTGTCAAAGTGTGATGTAGTATTCAAAGAACACATCTTGAATTAAATATTAAAAAAAATATAAATATTTTGGAATTATGTTTGATAGCACACCTGACATTTCACATATTGATCAAATGTCAAAAGTGATTCGTTATGTGAAAATTGATGATAGAAAAGTGGAAATCAAAGAAGTATTCCTTGGACTTTTGCCTTTACATGGCAAAAAAGCCGCTGCTTTAAGCGATGAAATTCTTAAAAATCTTGAAAATGACGATTTAGATGTTATGAATTGTCGTTCCCAAGGTTATGATAATGCAGCTGTTATGAGTGGTATACATGAAGTAGTACAAGCTATTATTAAAGCAAAAAACAACAAATGGGATTGTGGCTGCAATTGAGAAATTAAGTGATCAACAAGAAAATGTAGACACTAGAGGCGCTGCACAGAACCTTATGCGTGGTGATTATGTGTGATTTTACATTTCTTTGCTATCTTTTGTTTTCGAATGATGTTTTAAGGCGAATAAATTGTGCTTGGATTGTATTGCAAAGCACAAGCTTGAATATTGATCATTTAAATATAAAAATACAGCCACTTCGTCTTTATTTTGAAACCTAGTCATATTGTAGAAGAGGCAATAGATTTTGCTGTGAAAAAATCGGAGTACTACGACAACTCAATGTTGAACTCCGAACAAGATTAAAGTCAGTCCAAGATGTAGCTTCATTGTTCGAGGTTGTGCTGACAAACACTGGGCTTTTGGCGAACAGTGAAGAGTTGGAGTTATCTGAATCAAAATTTACCGGTTTTTATGATGAGGTATCAGAAACAGAACTCGTCATAGAGATACTAAGGTTGAGAAGGCATTTAAAAGCGGCAATGTAACAGTTTCTAACTGGGTGTGCCTATAGACATTTTGAAATTGATCGTGGAATGGGATTTTACAAAATCTCTTCCGAATCTTATGGTCGCACTAAAGTTATTTATGACTATTTGCGTATCAGTGGCTTCGAGCGAGAGGAGTTTCAGCAAATTAAAATTAATTAAAAATTACATGCTGGCAACAATGACCCAAACGAGGCTTAACAATCTTGGCATATTAACAATAGAACATGAGGCAACACAAAATATAAATTTTGAAGATGTGATTTCTAAGTTTGCAGCTGTCAAAGCTAGAAAGAAGAGATTTAAATAAGGTGACCAGACGTCCCGCTTTTGGCGGGACAGTCCCGATTTTTAACAATTTGTCCCGCGTCCCGCTTCATTTTAAAAATGTCCCGATTTAAAAAAAACAGAATTTCGTTATTTAAATGAAAAAAGAATTTCGTTACTCAAAATTAAATTTAGACAACTTATTTATGCTAAATAAAACATTTTCTATAGTTTAAATATATACACTGAAAAAAAAATTGAAGTAATGACAACCTCATCTCGAAGTTGGCAGTTGATTATTCATGCAAAGGAAAATTATTTGCAAACAATTTCACTGTGATTGGGACAACTACACGATAACATTTTCCTAACAACAGAATGAGGTTTATTTAAAATACAAATTGTTATATGCAATTTAACAGTAGTTGAATAAAGATAATAACTATTTACCTGAAAAAAATTTTCTTTGGCCTTATATCATGAATTTTTCATTTTAAAGTTTAAGTATTTGAGATTAATTGAACTATATTTTATTTTCACATAAATATTTCGTGTGATTGTCTCAACTTCATCGATTTATAATTGTAGAGTTGTTGAAGCAATTTCGTAGTTTGATTCGCCATATGTGACCGCACGGTGAGGTTGAGACAATTGCATTTCGATTGGAAATAGGACATGTTTTTTTCAGTGTATAAATAAATTCGAATTATATGACAATCAATATCAATATTGTAGTAAACACTAAACATAAATTGAGTTCCACTTTGTCTTCTATTGAAATTGTAATTAAGATTATATAATATAAACTTTTTCATACATTTTAATTATTTATATAAAATTTAAAAAATAAAATAATCCGTCAAAGTTTAGTTGTTTTAACTTGAGCTTTACGTTCATACGTAAAGTTTTTAATTTTATTGATTTGTAAATTTTTTTATTTTTGATCTACGGGAGTGACAAGCCCAGCGTACTCCAGTAGAAGATAACAAGTCATTAGTTCAAGATAACAAATCTTCCTCGCCCGAATTTTTCAAGCAGAAACTCTACTTCAGCCATTAAAAGCCATTTAATGTGTCAAAAATAATTTAACAAATTCTTGTGGAATATTTCATGACCTTTTCAACAACAATAGTAACCTCCTAAAAAAATTAACGCAAAAAAGAAATATTCCGAAGAATGAAATAATACTATACATAATTTTTTTATTTATTATATTTGTACGTTGCACTTTTCTTGTATTTAAAAAAAATATATTACAATATTGGGGATTTTTTGAGATCAATTTAACTCAAGTAAGTAAAGAAGTAATTAAAATGTTTTCAATTCAAAGGTATGGTTGGAAGTTTCTCAGAAAAAAACTCCACTTCGCATTTTTCGTGTTTCGGATGAATTCGAACCTTCCTCCTCAGTGCCTGGTTCGAATTCTTAGGCCGACACGCTATCGATTACGCCGTTGAGGTGATAATAATTTCGAAGTTGAAACTCCTGCATTAGGGTTTCTCATTTCCCGTAAAAATTCAAATCCCGGGAAGCCGGGACAAAAAATATTAAATTCCCGGGATCCCGGGAAATCCCAGGAAACGCTAAAAAGCTAGATTTTTCTAATTGGGTGGTAGAAAAATGTCTAAAATTAAAACAGCACAAAAATGCGCTATTGATTTTTAAATTTCCATTATTTTTAATTAGAAAAACTTCAAAAATTAAATAAAAAAGAATACATAAAAACATAACTGTAAATAAATTCATAATACTAATTTTTAAACAATTTTTCAAAAAACTAGGTTGTCAATGGCGCCATCACTCAATTTTATCCGAATTTTGGTGACGAAACGTCCATTGAACCATCCTTTGAACACCATTCGTGAACACCAAGAGAACCATTAAAGTTAAACATAAATTAAGAGAAATGAAGCGCAAGTTTTAGGTAGATTTCTCAGAAAAATCTACCTATTTTAAGTTTTATTGGTTTTAATTTGTTGTGTTTATATGTGTCAAAAAAACTATACAAAAAAACCATGATACCATGTGTTTCAAAAAAAACATTTTCCTAATTTTGAACGAAATTAATTATTACAGAGAGAAAATAATTAAAAACTACTCGATTTTCGAGTGAAAAAACTTTTAATATCTTTAAAAAAAGTACAAAAAAATGTTAATAAAAATTATCGGGATACCCGGGATCCACTTATTTAATTTACTTAAGTTGAATTTTAAGTTGACTCCATATTATGGAAATGTTTTACATATTACAATATAATTTTTTCGTTCTATGAAAATTTTTGTTGCTTTATATTGACCCCACCCCCCCCCCCCCCCCCCCCCCTCCCACGTTTATTGGCTTTTTATTAATTTTGACAGTTTTCATTCTTGGGGTGACACCACAATATCCGCCCCGGGTGCCACCCATGCTAGCTACGCCACTGGTTGAAAATATATAAAAAACATTTGAACATGTCAAAAATTCAATCCTATAATAGTAGATTACAAACCAAGGGAGAGAAGTGCAAGTTTTTTTTCCCGAGGTGTGTTTGGAGCTCGAGGGGACATGCTCTCTCCCGAGGTGTATATACTATTTTTTCCACAACTACAATACAATTAAGATATTCAAAACTAAATATAATCATTTAAATTATAATTTTTTTATGTTCATCATACTAGGTAGGCGGTTTTTATACAAATTTGTTTGAATTTATCGTAAAAAATTTCTGTTTCTATGAAAAGTTTCATTGTTAACATGGTTTGTAGTTTGTACACAACTCGAGCAAAAAATATTTTATTTCATACTGATATCTAAAACGACATTTTTCGGATTATTTATGGTACAAAAAGTTGAACTTTAACGTCCTAGGACTTTATAAAATTTTATAAAGTCCTAGGACGTTAAAGTTTAACTTTTTGTACTCTAAACGTTGAACTTAAATCCCACTTTAATCGAAACTTTAATAAGGTGGGAACGTGTAAAATAAATAGAAGTTTTTTCAACAACATAGAATATCAATTTGGAAATGAAACCGCAGCTCTGATGAAATATTTATTAACCACCACCACCAAATTGGTGAATGCAGTAAACAAGGAGTTCTTCCTATTAAGATGCCGAAAACAACAAGTGATTCCAAAACATCGCAGGATAAAGAATATAAGTAATATAAACGAAATAGTGTTTAAGAAGTTAGAAGGCAAGATTTTGTTTGCTATAATTAGCCAAGAAATAAATGAAGTGTTTAAACACATAAGTGATTTAGAAAAAAGTTTAGAAAAATCTAAATTTAAGTTTAGAAACCAAGTTCCACTTAACATAGTTAATCGTTTTTGTAATACCTTAGCAGAAAAATTTAAATACATATTTGAAAAAGTGAAAGAGAGACATATAATCAAGTTGAATAACCTTTTAAATTCAATAGTCCCTAGTAAAAAAATACCTACCATATATGATAGTTCCGAAAAATTGTTAATAAATTTGTCACAAATACATATACCACTAAATATAAAGAATGTTTTGAGATTAGGTGACAAATTTAGTTTACCTGTTTCAAAAAAAATGTTCCGTTCAC
Source organism: Diogma glabrata (assembly GCA_963693315.1). Classification (NCBI taxonomy): domain Eukaryota; kingdom Metazoa; phylum Arthropoda; class Insecta; order Diptera; family Cylindrotomidae; genus Diogma; species Diogma glabrata. The sequence goes on from OY856188.1 coordinate 132,844,055, forward strand.
GTTAGATTTAAATATTTATATGTTAAAATTTATAATTAGTCATAATAGTTATTGTTTACCTGTTTTGTATTCTATGTTATAAGAAAATTAGCTTCAATTTATGTTAAAACTTTTACTTTGAAAATGATCTCAATGAAGATCGAAACGTTAGGATGATTGAGAAATAAAAATAAATTGGCTTTAAATCCAGAAAAATTTATGTTTTAATATTAAAATAATAGCCAAAAAACCTATCAAACTAGTTATTGAACATGAAATTATTATTATTGAGAATTTTATTGCATTATAAGTTTGTCAAACAAATATTTTCAAGTGTGAAATATTTTTGAAACATTAGTTTTTAAAATATTTTTGGAATTTTGAAAAAAGTTTTGTATGTTTCATTTTGTAATAATTTTTGCAATATATTTAGAATTTTGGAAAAAGTTTTAATTTTGTTATAATTTTTGCAATATTTTTAAAATTTTGAAAAATAATATTTTGGATTTTGTGAATTTTATATAAATTTTTAGAATTTTGAAGAAAGTTTCAATTTTTAATTTTGTAAGAATTTTTGGAATATTTTTAGAATTTTAAAAAATTTTAAATTTTTGATTTTATTATAATTTTTAGAATTTTGAAAAAAGGTTCAATTTTTGATATTATTATAATTTTTGCAATATTTTTAGAATTTTGGAAAAAGTTTGAATTTTTGAATGTTTAAGAATTTTTGGAATATTATTAGAATTTAGAACAAATTTAAATATTTGGTTTTATTCAAACTTTTGGAATATTCTGGAATTATGAAAAAAGTTTCAATTTTTGATTTTGTTATAATTTTTGCAACATTTTTAGAATTTTTGAAAAAAGTTTTGATCTTTGATTTTGGAATAATTTTTGGAATATTTTTAGAATTTTGAAAAAAGTTTGAATTTTTGATTTTATCTAACTTTTACAATATTTTTGGGACTTTGAAAGAAATATGAATTTGTGATTTTGTAATATTTTTTCGAAACGCTAAATGGAGAGGTTTTTGTTTTGAGTAGTTTGCTGATTGTATCATCTTTTTACTAAATTGTGTTAATTTATGATCTGTTATAATTTTCCGACTACGTATTGATGTTTCGTGTTTGTTTTGTAATATGTACATATCTAAACAGAGATAAAAAAATACATGGACTTTAACAAAATGTTATGTTTGACATACATCGCCGCCCAAAACTAAAAACCATGTCCCCATAAAAATTTTTTGCCGAAAACTATATCAAAATCCTTAACCCAGACGTCTTGATATCTCAGAGCCTTGAGATTTCAGCCCCTTCATATTTTTTCTTTGTATTTGTTTAACGTCTCTGTTGAACCTTGAAAGTAAAGTGTGGCAACACCCTTTATAAAATACCATTAAAAAGAACTCATCTATGTTGTAGTATTACAAAATGTCAGAGTACAGACATACATCGATTAATTTTTGCAATGTATATTTAAATTAAAGTTGAGTTAATAAAGTAAAAACAAAGTTCAATAATAACGTGTGTAGCCTTCTTTTTATAAAACAACTCTCGGCTACCTCCATTGGCGATGAGAAAATCATTAAATATTCAAATCAACGTGAGTGCATAAAAATTAATACAAAATGGATGCCAATCAATTCGACAAATTTCTGAATCAACAACAAGATTTTTTCACAAAACTTATTTCAAAAAATGGAAATTTTGGACAAAACAATCCTGGTCCAAGTGCTCCAAATATCAATACAGTGCAGACGTTCGAAAATTTTGATTCCAAAAAAGAAAATTTAAAAAATTATAGACAACATAGATATCAAAAAATTGAGTACAAATAAAGAATATTGGACAAAGATATTTTTAAATTCTATTAGTGCCATAAATTACAATATGTTAGCGGCTTTGGTGGCTCCAAAAAACCAGCGGAATTAAATTATGATGAATTAATAAATAATTTTGAAGCACATCTTTGTCCGAAAAAGAATATGTTGGTGTCACAACATGAATTCTTGTCAACGTATCAAACTGAACAGCAGTCAATAGCAGATTATATTGCAGAACTTCGACGTAATATTGTTGATTGTGAATTTATTTCGGGTTAGGGTAGCGAAAATCCGAAATTCTACGTCCACGCCGTGCTACCTGGGTAACGCTAACAGAATTAGGTTGGTGTAGTTGAGAGGGGCAGAGTAAATACTGCTTATACTCAATGATTCTGCACCATGGCGAGTCATTGGCGCCATAAAACCAATGCAACTCAAGCGTCTGTTCTCCATGTTAGGGGCGGCTTGGAGCGGGCGTCTGTCTTGGATCAAGCGGCTCGCTATATAAATGTGTAGAAAGCGTCTGTTCTCCATGTTAGGGGCGGCTTTCAGCGGGCGTCTGTCTTGGATCAAGCGGCTCGCTATATAAACGTGTAAAAAGGTTGTTTCTGGTGACCTTAAGATGCAGAACGAACCCATTCACGAAAATTTGGGTTGGGCGAAGGGCTAACACCCCATTTCCGTAAAAAAATTACTGTCATGAATTCTGTACACAGGCCTCGGAATATCTCGGATTCATTATTGGAACGACCTCGGAAACTGTACCCGGACTACGATTTAAAAATAGAAACCTGGAACGTGCTAAGCCTTAGAAGACCAGGAGATCTCCTAAAACTCACCCAACAAGTCGAGAGCTACACACTGGATATATTGGAATTACAAGAACTAAGATGGCCAGGCAGTGGAATCCATGAAACAGCGAAAGGATACACTCTGTATTATTGCGGTCATCAAAACGGAGGAGAATTTGGAGTTGGCTTTCTTATACACCGTCGCGTGAATCAGCATGTTATCGACTTCTGCCCAATTAATATGCGGTTATGCACACTGAGAATCCGCACGAAAAAATTCAATGTAACGATCGTCAATGTTCATGCCCCTACTGAAGATAAAGCAGATGATATTAAAGACCTGTTCTTCCTAGAACTCGAGGAAGTCATCAATAACATCCCACGGCTCGATATAAAAATCGTGGTAGGTGACTTTAATGCTCAAATCGGTAGGATTGCAGAACTTAAAACACATATCGGCCCTAACAGCTTGCATCATACCAGCAACAATAACGGTTTTCGCGCAGCCGAGCTGGCTATGATGTATGATCTAGTAATTTCCAGCACCTTCTTCCCTCACAAGAGAATTCACAAGGCAACGTGGAAATCAAATCGAAAGAACGGAAGAACGGAAAATCAAATCGATCACGTCATGATCTCTAAGAGACACTCTACAAGTATAACTGACGTTCGATCATACAGAGGTGCTGATATGGATACCGATCATATGCTTGTCATCTTTAAGTACAAGTGCAAGTTGTCATCTACATTTAACAGACAAGCAAAAAAGACCGTGCGCTGGAATGTCGAAGCATTTAAACATCCAGAAACGCTGAATCAGGAAATAATAACACAGGAAATAATAACACAAAACATACAAGAGCATGCCCAAGCAACCAGATAATATAGAAATCTTTATAAAAATCTATAGAATTTGTGTAATTACTTCTACTTTAGATGTAGAGCGTCCTACAGATATTTGTGTAGAATTCCAATAAAATTTCTTATGGTAAGTGGCTAAAATTGTTCTACATTTCGTAAGGATTATATTTCTTTTATTATCTATGGCTTCTTGCGGTGTTGTGTAAATTTTTCTGCATCATTTACTACTATTTTATCTAGAACATTTTCTACATATAATTCTTTTTGAAAGATCGCGTTATTTTCTTGTACTTCTATAGATTTTATTCGACAATATCTACGTTCATTTCTATATAGTTATATCCAGAATATTTTCTACAGTTAAATTTTTGTTTATACCCTGCGCTTTTTTCGAATGTTTCTGCAAATTTTATTCGACACTTTCCGCAACAATTTCCAAATGTTTATTTAGAATATTTTCTACAAGTAAATCTAAATATTGGATTTATTAATCCAAAAATAAAAGATATTATTTATTATTATTTTTTCATTTATTGATTTTCTTTCAGTTTATAAAAATTAATAAAAAAATAAAATTAGAAAATTAAATAAAATTATAAAATTCATATAACAATTAAATAACGTTTAGTATAAAAAAATGTATAATATAAAATCATTACTTTATTAAGAAGTAGGACTAAGATTTATTGATGAAGTATTTCTTTCTGTTAATATAAAATTTATTTCATAATATATTTTAAATACATGATATATAAATGTTAAAAATAAATAGAATAATAGATATATGTATATGAAAATTATAGAGAAAAGTTACCAGTGCTTTCTTGTTCACCCCTTTTATCAAAATCATCATTTAATGATGGCTCTTTATCATTTAATGATGGCTTATGTAATTTTTGCCGCACACAATCTTTCACTTTTCTTAACGCATTTCTAAAATGCGATTGTAGAATTTTCGGAGTTGATGGAATTTTAAGTGTTTTCTGACTAAACTCCATAATATAGGCTACAAATTTTGTGTCTTCTGTTGAGAAATTTCCTTTAAAGTTTGAAGAGAAAACAATTTCTTTTATAAATTTTTTACTTATAATAGCTCTAAGAATAAGACTGAATCTAACAAAATATGGTGTGCAATTTATGAAATTTTTTTGCTATCCACAAAATTGTCGATCGATCTAGTTTCGAACCGATAAGAACTTTTTATTACACTTTAAAAAAGTATATCATTCTCATCAGGGCTAGCCGACTAGATACACTACCAAAAAAATTTTTCGCTATATAAACCTAAAATAGGTCACTTCTCTAGCGAAGTATAAGAAACCAAAAAAATTTCATAAACATATGATATTAGATTCAGGTTTAGTCAATTTGTTTCTCTAATTGATCACTATTGTTGTTATACTCTAACCAAGTTAGAATTGGATAACAAACTTGTATCGGTAAGAAGAAGATGACCATCTTCACTTGTGTCTATCGACACATTATCTACAATTAATTCAATGAATTATTTGTGATATTACATCACTCCGATGGAAATAATCCCATCATGAATAATAAGACTGAATCTAACAAAATATGGTGTGCAATTTATGAAATTTTTTTGCTATCCACAAAATTGTCGATCGATCTAGTTTCGAACCGATAAGAACTTTTTATTACACTTTAAAAAAGTATATCATTCTCATCAGGGCTAGCCGACTAGATACACTACCAAAAAAATTTTTCGCTATATAAACCTAAAATAGGTCACTTCTCTAGCGAAGTATAAGAAACCAAAGAAATTTCATAAACATATGATATTAGATTCAGGTTTAGTCAATTTGTTTCTCTAATTGATCACTATTGTTGTTATACTCTAACCAAGTTAGAATTGGATAACAAACTTGTATCGGTAAGAAGAAGATGACCATCTTCACTTGTGTCTATCGACACATTATCTACAATTAATTCAATGAATTATTTGTGATATTACATCACTCCGATGGAAATAATCCCATCATGAATAATAAGACTGAATCTAACAAAATATGGTGTGCAATTTATGAAATTTTTTTGCTATCCACAAAATTGTCGATCGATCTAGTTTCGAACCGATAAGAACTTTTTATTACACTTTAAAAAAGTATATCATTCTCATCAGGGCTAGCCGACTAGATACACTACCAAAAAAATTTTTCGCTATATAAACCTAAAATAGGTCACTTCTCTAGCGAAGTATAAGAAACCAAAAAAATTTCATAAACATATGATATTAGATTCAGGTTTAGTCAATTTGTTTCTCTAATTGATCACTATTGTTGTTATACTCTAACCAAGTTAGAATTGGATAACAAACTTGTATCGGTAAGAAGAAGATGACCATCTTCACTTGTGTCTATCGACACATTATCTACAATTAATTCAATGAATTATTTGTGATATTACATCACTCCGATGGAAATAATCCCATCATGAATAATAAGACTGAATCTAACAAAATATGGTGTGCAATTTATGAAATTTTTTTGCTATCCACAAAATTGTCGATCGATCTAGTTTCGAACCGATAAGAACTTTTTATTACACTTTAAAAAAGTATATCATTCTCATCAGGGCTAGCCGACTAGATACACTACCAAAAAAAATTTTTCGCTATATAAACCTAAAATAGGTCACTTCTCTAGCGAAGTATAAGAAACCAAAAAAATTTCATAAACATATGATATTAGATTCAGGTTTAGTCAATTTGTTTCTCTAATTGATCACTATTGTTGTTATACTCTAACCAAGTTAGAATTGGATAACAAACTTGTATCGGTAAGAAGAAGATGACCATCTTCACTTGTGTCTATCGACACATTATCTACAATTAATTCAATGAATTATTTGTGATATTACATCACTCCGATGGAAATAATCCCATCATGAATAATAAGACTGAATCTAACAAAATATGGTGTGCAATTTATGAAATTTTTTTGCTATCCACAAAATTGTCGATCGATCTAGTTTCGAACCGATAAGAACTTTTTATTACACTTTAAAAAAGTATATCATTCTCATCAGGGCTAGCCGACTAGATACACTACCAAAAAAATTTTTCGCTATATAAACCTAAAATAGGTCACTTCTCTAGCGAAGTATAAGAAACCAAAAAAATTTCATAAACATATGATATTAGATTCAGGTTTAGTCAATTTGTTTCTCTAATTGATCACTATTGTTGTTATACTCTAACCAAGTTAGAATTGGATAACAAACTTGTATCGGTAAGAAGAAGATGACCATCTTCACTTGTGTCTATCGACACATTATCTACAATTAATTCAATGAATTATTTGTGATATTACATCACTCCGATGGAAATAATCCCATCATGAATAATAAGACTGAATCTAACAAAATATGGTGTGCAATTTATGAAATTTTTTTGCTATCCACAAAATTGTCGATCGATCTAGTTTCGAACCGATAAGAACTTTTTATTACACTTTAAAAAAGTATATCATTCTCATCAGGGCTAGCCGACTAGATACACTACCAAAAAAATTTTTCGCTATATAAACCTAAAATAGGTCACTTCTCTAGCGAAGTATAAGAAACCAAAAAAATTTCATAAACATATGATATTAGATTCAGGTTTAGTCAATTTGTTTCTCTAATTGATCACTATTGTTGTTATACTCTAACCAAGTTAGAATTGGATAACAAACTTGTATCGGTAAGAAGAAGATGACCATCTTCACTTGTGTCTATCGACACATTATCTACAATTAATTCAATGAATTATTTGTGATATTACATCACTCCGATGGAAATAATCCCATCATGAATAATAAGACTGAATCTAACAAAATATGGTGTGCAATTTATGAAATTTTTTTGCTATCCACAAAATTGTCGATCGATCTAGTTTCGAACCGATAAGAACTTTTTATTACACTTTAAAAAAGTATATCATTCTCATCAGGGCTAGCCGACTAGATACACTACCAAAAAAATTTTTCGCTATATAAACCTAAAATAGGTCACTTCTCTAGCGAAGTATAAGAAACCAAAAAAATTTCATAAACATATGATATTAGATTCAGGTTTAGTCAATTTGTTTCTCTAATTGATCACTATTGTTGTTATACTCTAACCAAGTTAGAATTGGATAACAAACTTGTATCGGTAAGAAGAAGATGACCATCTTCACTTGTGTCTATCGACACATTATCTACAATTAATTCAATGAATTATTTGTGATATTACATCACTCCGATGGAAATAATCCCATCATGAATAATAAGACTGAATCTAACAAAATATGGTGTGCAATTTATGAAATTTTTTTGCTATCCACAAAATTGTCGATCGATCTAGTTTCGAACCGATAAGAACTTTTTATTACACTTTAAAAAAGTATATCATTCTCATCAGGGCTAGCCGACTAGATACACTACCAAAAAAATTTTTCGCTATATAAACCTAAAATAGGTCACTTCTCTAGCGAAGTATAAGAAACCAAAAAAATTTCATAAACATATGATATTAGATTCAGGTTTAGTCAATTTGTTTCTCTAATTGATCACTATTGTTGTTATACTCTAACCAAGTTAGAATTGGATAACAAACTTGTATCGGTAAGAAGAAGATGACCATCTTCACTTGTGTCTATCGACACATTATCTACAATTAATTCAATGAATTATTTGTGATATTACATCACTCCGATGGAAATAATCCCATCATGAATAATAAGACTGAATCTAACAAAATATGGTGTGCAATTTATGAAATTTTTTTGCTATCCACAAAATTGTCGATCGATCTAGTTTCGAACCGATAAGAACTTTTTATTACACTTTAAAAAAGTATATCATTCTCATCAGGGCTAGCCGACTAGATACACTACCAAAAAAATTTTTCGCTATATAAACCTAAAATAGGTCACTTCTCTAGCGAAGTATAAGAAACCAAAAAAATTTCATAAACATATGATATTAGATTCAGGTTTAGTCAATTTGTTTCTCTAATTGATCACTATTGTTGTTATACTCTAACCAAGTTAGAATTGGATAACAAACTTGTATCGGTAAGAAGAAGATGACCATCTTCACTTGTGTCTATCGACACATTATCTACAATTAATTCAATGAATTATTTGTGATATTACATCACTCCGATGGAAATAATCCCATCATGAATAATAAGACTGAATCTAACAAAATATGGTGTGCAATTTATGAAATTTTTTTGCTATCCACAAAATTGTCGATCGATCTAGTTTCGAACCGATAAGAACTTTTTATTACACTTTAAAAAAGTATATCATTCTCATCAGGGCTAGCCGACTAGATACACTACCAAAAAAATTTTTCGCTATGTAAACCTAAAATAGGTCACTTCTCTAGCGAAGTATAAGAAACCAAAAAAATTTCATAAACATATGATATTAGATTCAGGTTTAGTCAATTTGTTTCTCTAATTGATCACTATTGTTGTTATACTCTAACCAAGTTAGAATTGGATAACAAACTTGTATCGGTAAGAAGAAGATGACCATCTTCACTTGTGTCTATCGACACATTATCTACAATTAATTCAATGAATTATTTGTGATATTACATCACTCCGATGGAAATAATCCCATCATGAATAATAAGACTGAATCTAACAAAATATGGTGTGCAATTTATGAAATTTTTTTGCTATCCACAAAATTGTCGATCGATCTAGTTTCGAACCGATAAGAACTTTTTATTACACTTTAAAAAAGTATATCATTCTCATCAGGGCTAGCCGACTAGATACACTACCAAAAAAATTTTTCGCTATATAAACCTAAAATAGGTCACTTCTCTAGCGAAGTATAAGAAACCAAAAAAATTTCATAAACATATGATATTAGATTCAGGTTTAGTCAATTTGTTTCTCTAATTGATCACTATTGTTGTTATACTCTAACCAAGTTAGAATTGGATAACAAACTTGTATCGGTAAGAAGAAGATGACCATCTTCACTTGTGTCTATCGACACATTATCTACAATTAATTCAATGAATTATTTGTGATATTACATCACTCCGATGGAAATAATCCCATCATGAATAATAAGACTGAATCTAACAAAATATGGTGTGCAATTTATGAAATTTTTTTGCTATCCACAAAATTGTCGATCGATCTAGTTTCGAACCGATAAGAACTTTTTATTACACTTTAAAAAAGTATATCATTCTCATCAGGGCTAGCCGACTAGATACACTACCAAAAAAATTTTTCGCTATATAAACCTAAAATAGGTCACTTCTCTAGCGAAGTATAAGAAACCAAAAAAATTTCATAAACATATGATATTAGATTCAGGTTTAGTCAATTTGTTTCTCTAATTGATCACTATTGTTGTTATACTCTAACCAAGTTAGAATTGGATAACAAACTTGTATCGGTAAGAAGAAGATGACCATCTTCACTTGTGTCTATCGACACATTATCTACAATTAATTCAATGAATTATTTGTGATATTACATCACTCCGATGGAAATAATCCCATCATGAATAATAAGACTGAATCTAACAAAATATGGTGTGCAATTTATGAAATTTTTTTGCTATCCACAAAATTGTCGATCGATCTAGTTTCGAACCGATAAGAACTTTTTATTACACTTTAAAAAAGTATATCATTCTCATCAGGGCTAGCCGACTAGATACACTACCAAAAAAATTTTTCGCTATATAAACCTAAAATAGGTCACTTCTCTAGCGAAGTATAAGAAACCAAAAAAATTTCATAAACATATGATATTAGATTCAGGTTTAGTCAATTTGTTTCTCTAATTGATCACTATTGTTGTTATACTCTAACCAAGTTAGAATTGGATAACAAACTTGTATCGGTAAGAAGAAGATGACCATCTTCACTTGTGTCTATCGACACATTATCTACAATTAATTCAATGAATTATTTGTGATATTACATCACTCCGATGGAAATAATCCCATCATGAATAATAAGACTGAATCTAACAAAATATGGTGTGCAATTTATGAAATTTTTTTGCTATCCACAAAATTGTCGATCGATCTAGTTTCGAACCGATAAGAACTTTTTATTACACTTTAAAAAAGTATATCATTCTCATCAGGGCTAGCCGACTAGATACACTACCAAAAAAATTTTTCGCTATATAAACCTAAAATAGGTCACTTCTCTAGCGAAGTATAAGAAACCAAAAAAATTTCATAAACATATGATATTAGATTCAGGTTTAGTCAATTTGTTTCTCTAATTGATCACTATTGTTGTTATACTCTAACCAAGTTAGAATTGGATAACAAACTTGTATCGGTAAGAAGAAGATGACCATCTTCACTTGTGTCTATCGACACATTATCTACAATTAATTCAATGAATTATTTGTGATATTACATCACTCCGATGGAAATAATCCCATCATGAATAATAAGACTGAATCTAACAAAATATGGTGTGCAATTTATGAAATTTTTTTGCTATCCACAAAATTGTCGATCGATCTAGTTTCGAACCGATAAGAACTTTTTATTACACTTTAAAAAAGTATATCATTCTCATCAGGGCTAGCCGACTAGATACACTACCAAAAAAATTTTTCGCTATATAAACCTAAAATAGGTCACTTCTCTAGCGAAGTATAAGAAACCAAAGAAATTTCATAAACATATGATATTAGATTCAGGTTTAGTCAATTTGTTTCTCTAATTGATCACTATTGTTGTTATACTCTAACCAAGTTAGAATTGGATAACAAACTTGTATCGGTAAGAAGAAGATGACCATCTTCACTTGTGTCTATCGACACATTATCTACAATTAATTCAATGAATTATTTGTGATATTACATCACTCCGATGGAAATAATCCCATCATGAATAATAAGACTGAATCTAACAAAATATGGTGTGCAATTTATGAAATTTTTTTGCTATCCACAAAATTGTCGATCGATCTAGTTTCGAACCGATAAGAACTTTTTATTACACTTTAAAAAAGTATATCATTCTCATCAGGGCTAGCCGACTAGATACACTACCAAAAAAATTTTTCGCTATATAAACCTAAAATAGGTCACTTCTCTAGCGAAGTATAAGAAACCAAAAAAATTTCATAAACATATGATATTAGATTCAGGTTTAGTCAATTTGTTTCTCTAATTGATCACTATTGTTGTTATACTCTAACCAAGTTAGAATTGGATAACAAACTTGTATCGGTAAGAAGAAGATGACCATCTTCACTTGTGTCTATCGACACATTATCTACAATTAATTCAATGAATTATTTGTGATATTACATCACTCCGATGGAAATAATCCCATCATGAATAATAAGACTGAATCTAACAAAATATGGTGTGCAATTTATGAAATTTTTTTGCTATCCACAAAATTGTCGATCGATCTAGTTTCGAACCGATAAGAACTTTTTATTACACTTTAAAAAAGTATATCATTCTCATCAGGGCTAGCCGACTAGATACACTACCAAAAAAAATTTTTCGCTATATAAACCTAAAATAGGTCACTTCTCTAGCGAAGTATAAGAAACCAAAAAAATTTCATAAACATATGATATTAGATTCAGGTTTAGTCAATTTGTTTCTCTAATTGATCACTATTGTTGTTATACTCTAACCAAGTTAGAATTGGATAACAAACTTGTATCGGTAAGAAGAAGATGACCATCTTCACTTGTGTCTATCGACACATTATCTACAATTAATTCAATGAATTATTTGTGATATTACATCACTCCGATGGAAATAATCCCATCATGAATAATAAGACTGAATCTAACAAAATATGGTGTGCAATTTATGAAATTTTTTTGCTATCCACAAAATTGTCGATCGATCTAGTTTCGAACCGATAAGAACTTTTTATTACACTTTAAAAAAGTATATCATTCTCATCAGGGCTAGCCGACTAGATACACTACCAAAAAAATTTTTCGCTATATAAACCTAAAATAGGTCACTTCTCTAGCGAAGTATAAGAAACCAAAAAAATTTCATAAACATATGATATTAGATTCAGGTTTAGTCAATTTGTTTCTCTAATTGATCACTATTGTTGTTATACTCTAACCAAGTTAGAATTGGATAACAAACTTGTATCGGTAAGAAGAAGATGACCATCTTCACTTGTGTCTATCGACACATTATCTACAATTAATTCAATGAATTATTTGTGATATTACATCACTCCGATGGAAATAATCCCATCATGAATAATAAGACTGAATCTAACAAAATATGGTGTGCAATTTATGAAATTTTTTTGCTATCCACAAAATTGTCGATCGATCTAGTTTCGAACCGATAAGAACTTTTTATTACACTTTAAAAAAGTATATCATTCTCATCAGGGCTAGCCGACTAGATACACTACCAAAAAAATTTTTCGCTATATAAACCTAAAATAGGTCACTTCTCTAGCGAAGTATAAGAAACCAAAAAAATTTCATAAACATATGATATTAGATTCAGGTTTAGTCAATTTGTTTCTCTAATTGATCACTATTGTTGTTATACTCTAACCAAGTTAGAATTGGATAACAAACTTGTATCGGTAAGAAGAAGATGACCATCTTCACTTGTGTCTATCGACACATTATCTACAATTAATTCAATGAATTATTTGTGATATTACATCACTCCGATGGAAATAATCCCATCATGAATAATAAGACTGAATCTAACAAAATATGGTGTGCAATTTATGAAATTTTTTTGCTATCCACAAAATTGTCGATCGATCTAGTTTCGAACCGATAAGAACTTTTTATTACACTTTAAAAAAGTATATCATTCTCATCAGGGCTAGCCGACTAGATACACTACCAAAAAAATTTTTCGCTATATAAACCTAAAATAGGTCACTTCTCTAGCGAAGTATAAGAAACCAAAAAAATTTCATAAACATATGATATTAGATTCAGGTTTAGTCAATTTGTTTCTCTAATTGATCACTATTGTTGTTATACTCTAACCAAGTTAGAATTGGATAACAAACTTGTATCGGTAAGAAGAAGATGACCATCTTCACTTGTGTCTATCGACACATTATCTACAATTAATTCAATGAATTATTTGTGATATTACATCACTCCGATGGAAATAATCCCATCATGAATAATAAGACTGAATCTAACAAAATATGGTGTGCAATTTATGAAATTTTTTTGCTATCCACAAAATTGTCGATCGATCTAGTTTCGAACCGATAAGAACTTTTTATTACACTTTAAAAAAGTATATCATTCTCATCAGGGCTAGCCGACTAGATACACTACCAAAAAAATTTTTCGCTATATAAACCTAAAATAGGTCACTTCTCTAGCGAAGTATAAGAAACCAAAAAAATTTCATAAACATATGATATTAGATTCAGGTTTAGTCAATTTGTTTCTCTAATTGATCACTATTGTTGTTATACTCTAACCAAGTTAGAATTGGATAACAAACTTGTATCGGTAAGAAGAAGATGACCATCTTCACTTGTGTCTATCGACACATTATCTACAATTAATTCAATGAATTATTTGTGATATTACATCACTCCGATGGAAATAATCCCATCATGAATAATAAGACTGAATCTAACAAAATATGGTGTGCAATTTATGAAATTTTTTTGCTATCCACAAAATTGTCGATCGATCTAGTTTCGAACCGATAAGAACTTTTTATTACACTTTAAAAAAGTATATCATTCTCATCAGGGCTAGCCGACTAGATACACTACCAAAAAAATTTTTCGCTATATAAACCTAAAATAGGTCACTTCTCTAGCGAAGTATAAGAAACCAAAAAAATTTCATAAACATATGATATTAGATTCAGGTTTAGTCAATTTGTTTCTCTAATTGATCACTATTGTTGTTATACTCTAACCAAGTTAGAATTGGATAACAAACTTGTATCGGTAAGAAGAAGATGACCATCTTCACTTGTGTCTATCGACACATTATCTACAATTAATTCAATGAATTATTTGTGATATTACATCACTCCGATGGAAATAATCCCACCATGAATAATAAGACTGAATCTAACAAAATATGGTGTGCAATTTATGAAATTTTTTTGCTATCCACAAAATTGTCGATCGATCTAGTTTCGAACCGATAAGAACTTTTTATTACACTTTAAAAAAGTATATCATTCTCATCAGGGCTAGCCGACTAGATACACTACCAAAAAAATTTTTCGCTATGTAAACCTAAAATAGGTCACTTCTCTAGCGAAGTATAAGAAACCAAAAAAATTTCATAAACATATGATATTAGATTCAGGTTTAGTCAATTTGTTTCTCTAATTGATCACTATTGTTGTTATACTCTAACCAAGTTAGAATTGGATAACAAACTTGTATCGGTAAGAAGAAGATGACCATCTTCACTTGTGTCTATCGACACATTATCTACAATTAATTCAATGAATTATTTGTGATATTACATCACTCCGATGGAAATAATCCCATCATGAATAATAAGACTGAATCTAACAAAATATGGTGTGCAATTTATGAAATTTTTTTGCTATCCACAAAATTGTCGATCGATCTAGTTTCGAACCGATAAGAACTTTTTATTACACTTTAAAAAAGTATATCATTCTCATCAGGGCTAGCCGACTAGATACACTACCAAAAAAATTTTTCGCTATATAAACCTAAAATAGGTCACTTCTCTAGCGAAGTATAAGAAACCAAAAAAATTTCATAAACATATGATATTAGATTCAGGTTTAGTCAATTTGTTTCTCTAATTGATCACTATTGTTGTTATACTCTAACCAAGTTAGAATTGGATAACAAACTTGTATCGGTAAGAAGAAGATGACCATCTTCACTTGTGTCTATCGACACATTATCTACAATTAATTCAATGAATTATTTGTGATATTACATCACTCCGATGGAAATAATCCCATCATGAATAATAAGACTGAATCTAACAAAATATGGTGTGCAATTTATGAAATTTTTTTGCTATCCACAAAATTGTCGATCGATCTAGTTTCGAACCGATAAGAACTTTTTATTACACTTTAAAAAAGTATATCATTCTCATCAGGGCTAGCCGACTAGATACACTACCAAAAAAATTTTTCGCTATATAAACCTAAAATAGGTCACTTCTCTAGCGAAGTATAAGAAACCAAAAAAATTTCATAAACATATGATATTAGATTCAGGTTTAGTCAATTTGTTTCTCTAATTGATCACTATTGTTGTTATACTCTAACCAAGTTAGAATTGGATAACAAACTTGTATCGGTAAGAAGAAGATGACTATCTTCACTTGTGTCTATCGACACATTATCTACAATTAATTCAATGAATTATTTGTGATATTACATCACTCCGATGGAAATAATCCCATCATGAATAATAAGACTGAATCTAACAAAATATGGTGTGCAATTTATGAAATTTTTTTGCTATCCACAAAATTGTCGATCGATCTAGTTTCGAACCGATAAGAACTTTTTATTACACTTTAAAAAAGTATATCATTCTCATCAGGGCTAGCCGACTAGATACACTACCAAAAAAATTTTTCGCTATATAAACCTAAAATAGGTCACTTCTCTAGCGAAGTATAAGAAACCAAAAAAATTTCATAAACATATGATATTAGATTCAGGTTTAGTCAATTTGTTTCTCTAATTGATCACTATTGTTGTTATACTCTAACCAAGTTAGAATTGGATAACAAACTTGTATCGGTAAGAAGAAGATGACCATCTTCACTTGTGTCTATCGACACATTATCTACAATTAATTCAATGAATTATTTGTGATATTACATCACTCCGATGGAAATAATCCCATCATGAATAATAAGACTGAATCTAACAAAATATGGTGTGCAATTTATGAAATTTTTTTGCTATCCACAAAATTGTCGATCGATCTAGTTTCGAACCGATAAGAACTTTTTATTACACTTTAAAAAAGTATATCATTCTCATCAGGGCTAGCCGACTAGATACACTACCAAAAAAATTTTTCGCTATATAAACCTAAAATAGGTCACTTCTCTAGCGAAGTATAAGAAACCAAAAAAATTTCATAAACATATGATATTAGATTCAGGTTTAGTCAATTTGTTTCTCTAATTGATCACTATTGTTGTTATACTCTAACCAAGTT
The DNA here is from genome assembly GCA_963693315.1 of Diogma glabrata. Classification (NCBI taxonomy): domain Eukaryota; kingdom Metazoa; phylum Arthropoda; class Insecta; order Diptera; family Cylindrotomidae; genus Diogma; species Diogma glabrata. The sequence continues at coordinate 132,860,682 of OY856188.1, forward strand.
AGAATTGGATAACAAACTTGTATCGGTAAGAAGAAGATGACCATCTTCACTTGTGTCTATCGACACATTATCTACAATTAATTCAATGAATTATTTGTGATATTACATCACTCCGATGGAAATAATCCCATCATGAATAATAAGACTGAATCTAACAAAATATGGTGTGCAATTTATGAAATTTTTTTGCTATCCACAAAATTGTCGATCGATCTAGTTTCGAACCGATAAGAACTTTTTATTACACTTTAAAAAAGTATATCATTCTCATCAGGGCTAGCCGACTAGATACACTACCAAAAAAATTTTTCGCTATATAAACCTAAAATAGGTCACTTCTCTAGCGAAGTATAAGAAACCAAAAAAATTTCATAAACATATGATATTAGATTCAGGTTTAGTCAATTTGTTTCTCTAATTGATCACTATTGTTGTTATACTCTAACCAAGTTAGAATTGGATAACAAACTTGTATCGGTAAGAAGAAGATGACCATCTTCACTTGTGTCTATCGACACATTATCTACAATTAATTCAATGAATTATTTGTGATATTACATCACTCCGATGGAAATAATCCCATCATGAATAATAAGACTGAATCTAACAAAATATGGTGTGCAATTTATGAAATTTTTTTGCTATCCACAAAATTGTCGATCGATCTAGTTTCGAACCGATAAGAACTTTTTATTACACTTTAAAAAAGTATATCATTCTCATCAGGGCTAGCCGACTAGATACACTACCAAAAAAATTTTTCGCTATATAAACCTAAAATAGGTCACTTCTCTAGCGAAGTATAAGAAACCAAAAAAATTTCATAAACATATGATATTAGATTCAGGTTTAGTCAATTTGTTTCTCTAATTGATCACTATTGTTGTTATACTCTAACCAAGTTAGAATTGGATAACAAACTTGTATCGGTAAGAAGAAGATGACCATCTTCACTTGTGTCTATCGACACATTATCTACAATTAATTCAATGAATTATTTGTGATATTACATCACTCCGATGGAAATAATCCCATCATGAATAATAAGACTGAATCTAACAAAATATGGTGTGCAATTTATGAAATTTTTTTGCTATCCACAAAATTGTCGATCGATCTAGTTTCGAACCGATAAGAACTTTTTATTACACTTTAAAAAAGTATATCATTCTCATCAGGGCTAGCCGACTAGATACACTACCAAAAAAATTTTTCGCTATATAAACCTAAAATAGGTCAGATCACAAATAATTCATTGAATTAATTGTAGATAATGTGTCGATAGACACAAGTGAAGATGGTCATCTTCTTCTTACCGATACAAGTTTGTTATCCAATTCTAACTTGGTTAGAGTATAACAACAATAGTGATCAATTAGAGAAACAAATTGACTAAACCTGAATCTAATATCATATGTTTATGAAATTTTTTTGGTTTCTTATACTTCGCTAGAGAAGTGACCTATTTTAGGTTTATATAGCGAAAAATTTTTTTGGTAGTGTATCTAGTCGGCTAGCCCTGATGAGAATGATATACTTTTTTAAAGTGTAATAAAAAGTTCTTATCGGTTCGAAACTAGATCGATCGACAATTTTGTGGATAGCAAAAAAATTTCATAAATTGCACACCATATTTTGTTAGATTCAGTCTTATTATTCATGATGGGATTATTTCCATCGGAGTGATGTAATATCACAAATAATTCATTGAATTAATTGTAGATAATGTGTCGATAGACACAAGTGAAGATGGTCATCTTCTTCTTACCGATACAAGTTTGTTATCCAATTCTAACTTGGTTAGAGTATAACAACAATAGTGATCAATTAGAGAAACAAATTGACTAAACCTGAATCTAATATCATATGTTTATGAAATTTTTTTGGTTTCTTATACTTCGCTAGAGAAGTGACCTATTTTAGGTTTATATAGCGAAAAATTTTTTTGGTAGTGTATCTAGTCGGCTAGCCCTGATGAGAATGATATACTTTTTTAAAGTGTAATAAAAAGTTCTTATCGGTTCGAAACTAGATCGATCGACAATTTTGTGGATAGCAAAAAAATTTCATAAATTGCACACCATATTTTGTTAGATTCAGTCTTATTATTCATGATGGGATTATTTCCATCGGAGTGATGTAATATCACAAATAATTCATTGAATTAATTGTAGATAATGTGTCGATAGACACAAGTGAAGATGGTCATCTTCTTCTTACCGATACAAGTTTGTTATCCAATTCTAACTTGGTTAGAGTATAACAACAATAGTGATCAATTAGAGAAACAAATTGACTAAACCTGAATCTAATATCATATGTTTATGAAATTTTTTTGGTTTCTTATACTTCGCTAGAGAAGTGACCTATTTTAGGTTTATATAGCGAAAAATTTTTTTGGTAGTGTATCTAGTCGGCTAGCCCTGATGAGAATGATATACTTTTTTAAAGTGTAATAAAAAGTTCTTATCGGTTCGAAACTAGATCGATCGACAATTTTGTGGATAGCAAAAAAATTTCATAAATTGCACACCATATTTTGTTAGATTCAGTCTTATTATTCATGATGGGATTATTTCCATCGGAGTGATGTAATATCACAAATAATTCATTGAATTAATTGTAGATAATGTGTCGATAGACACAAGTGAAGATGGTCATCTTCTTCTTACCGATACAAGTTTGTTATCCAATTCTAACTTGGTTAGAGTATAACAACAATAGTGATCAATTAGAGAAACAAATTGACTAAACCTGAATCTAATATCATATGTTTATGAAATTTTTTTGGTTTCTTATACTTCGCTAGAGAAGTGACCTATTTTAGGTTTATATAGCGAAAAATTTTTTTGGTAGTGTATCTAGTCGGCTAGCCCTGATGAGAATGATATACTTTTTTAAAGTGTAATAAAAAGTTCTTATCGGTTCGAAACTAGATCGATCGACAATTTTGTGGATAGCAAAAAAATTTCATAAATTGCACACCATATTTTGTTAGATTCAGTCTTATTATTCATGATGGGATTATTTCCATCGGAGTGATGTAATATCACAAATAATTCATTGAATTAATTGTAGATAATGTGTCGATAGACACAAGTGAAGATGGTCATCTTCTTCTTACCGATACAAGTTTGTTATCCAATTCTAACTTGGTTAGAGTATAACAACAATAGTGATCAATTAGAGAAACAAATTGACTAAACCTGAATCTAATATCATATGTTTATGAAATTTTTTTGGTTTCTTATACTTCGCTAGAGAAGTGACCTATTTTAGGTTTATATAGCGAAAAATTTTTTTGGTAGTGTATCTAGTCGGCTAGCCCTGATGAGAATGATATACTTTTTTAAAGTGTAATAAAAAGTTCTTATCGGTTCGAAACTAGATCGATCGACAATTTTGTGGATAGCAAAAAAATTTCATAAATTGCACACCATATTTTGTTAGATTCAGTCTTATTATTCATGATGGGATTATTTCCATCGGAGTGATGTAATATCACAAATAATTCATTGAATTAATTGTAGCTCTAAGAATGTTTTGAAAAAATTTTTCGTGAATGATGTATTTATATTATTTATAATAAAATGTTTATTATATAAATTATAAAATGTGCTTTTTGTTCAACATCAGTCATTATTTTTAGAATATCGAGAATGTGAACTATATCGTTTTGTAATGATATTATATAATAACATTAAAAATTTTATTGCGACCTCAATTCATGTGTGATTACCTCCTGAATGTAAGCATATTAATTAGGAGAGGAAAAGAAATTAACTAAGATTCCTTGAGTAGCGGCGAGCGAAATAGGAAAAGTTCAGCATTAAGTCCTTTTATCTATAATGGATAAATTGGTCATTCAATGTGCTGGAGTATCTTTTATCTTATACATTCAATTTTACGTCCAAAACCATCTTGAATGGGGCTATTTACCCATAGAGGGTGCCACGCCCGTAGCGACTATTATTGTGTATAAGAAGATATCTCCTTAGAGTCGTGTTGCTTGATAGTGCAGCACTAAGTGGGTGGTAAACTCCATCTAAAACTAAATATAACCATGAGACCAATAGCGAACAAGTACCGTGAGGGAAAGTTGAAAAGCACTCTAAATGGAGAGTTAAAAAGTACGTGAAACCGTTAAGGGGTTAAGCCCAATGAACTCAAATAACTGAATGAAGAAATTCACTGGAATCAAATATTAAATAATTTTTAATTATTGATACCATGCACTTTTTTTCATGTAAGACGTTGCGATATGTTAGTTATATATTATTTATATTTATATAAATAGTTATTTGTCTATGGTTTAAACAGAAGCTCAATTCTTGTTTTCTTGTAAAACTTTGTGATTGATCTGTTAATTATCCTGACAATATGCTGATATATTTAATAGAACATGCTATTACTTTATGTGAAGCGTAGTACGCCACGATTTATTTTATAAATGCAGTAAAAGTATATGTTCCGATCAAGCAATGATAAAGATTTGAGATACCTTTGGGACCCGTCTTGAAACACGGACCAAGAAGTCTAGTATGTATGCAAGTCATTGGGTATTAAAACCTACAGACTAAATTAACGTAACTAATATTTAGGACTACGTGTTATTTTTTTAAATAGCACCTCAGTCCTTGGGCGTTTTTATCAACTCATATTTGTTTTTTAAACATTTATGAGTAAAAGGTTCACGTAGGAGTAAAATAGATTCACAAACGATAAATAATATAAATGAGCAATTTCACGAAGATTCAACAACGTTTTGACTTGACCCCTTTTAATTTTGATTATTTTTTGTATATAGATAGTCTTTGATAAATAAAAAATACAAGTTCTCTTAGAATTTTTTTTTTCGACCAGGGGTCTTCACAGGGTGCCCCTCAATTTTTGTTATTTTGTGATGTGAGTGCATTTTGGCGAGCGATTGTAGAAAAACTACTGAATCGATTTTCATAAATGATATGTCGTTGAATAGGTATTAGAACCAAGTTCTTAAAAATGTACATTGTTAATTTTTTGAAATAATTTTTAACGGTGTAACATAAGATAAAAATGGTGTAATTGAAAAAAAGATGGCATTGCCTTTTTTTTTTTTTTTTTTTTTAACTAAATTGAAGCTTATTTTATATCTAACAACTTGTGAAAGTTAAGGACTAGCGTCATTTTTTGTTTTAGAGATAAAATTCGTTGTGCATATGACTGTCGGGAATCAGTTTTTTTTGTTCTGAAGGAAAATTATAAAAATGGCGATTTTTAGATTCAGATTTTTTTTTTATGTTAAATATCAAATATTTTATTATTAAATGAACTTTTTAAAAAGCAATTTCAGTCAAGTTCAGCAAAATTTTGCGACATTTTGACTCGACCCTTTTTAATTTGGTTTATTTTGGTCTATATTTAAAAAAATTCTACTTGAAGCCGTATTTTTCATTTATCAAAGGCTATCTATAAACTAAAAATAAACCAAATTAAAAAGGGTCGAGTCAAAATGTCGCAAAATTTTGCTGAACTTGACTGAAATTGCTTTTTAAAAAGTTCATTTAATAATAAAACATTTGATATTTAACATAAAAAAAAATCTGAATCTAAAAATCGCCATTTTTATAATTTTCCTTCAGAATAAAAAAAACTGATTCCCGACAGTCATATGCACAACGAATTTTATCTCTAAAACAAAAAATGACGCTAGTCCTAAACTTTCACAAGTTGTTAGATATAAAATAAGCTTCAATTTAGTTTTAAAAAAAAAAAAAAAAAGGCTATGCCATCTTTTTTTCAATTACACCATTTTTATCTTATGTTACACCGTTAAAAATTATTTCAAAAAATTAACAGTGTACATTTTTAAAAACTTTGTTCTAATACCTATTCAACGACATATCATTTATGAAAATCGGTTGAGTAGTTTTTCTACAATCGCTCGTCAAAATGCACTCACATCACAAAATAACGAAAATTGAGGGGCACCCTGTGAAGACCCCTGGTCGAAAAAAAAAAATTCTAAGAGAACTTGTATTTTTTATTTATCAAAGACTATCTATAAACAAAAAATAATCAAAATTAAAAGAGGTCAAGTCAAAACGTTGTTGAATCTTCGTGAAATTGCTCAAATACATCATTCACGTAAAATAGATAATAGGAGTAGGAGTAAAATAGGAGTAGGAGTGAAATAGGAAGTAGAAGTAAAATAGGAGTAAAATAGGAGTAAAATAGATTCACAAAAGATAAATAATATATATACATCATTCACGTTAAATAGATAATAAATAATCGATGGCCGCTTTACTGACGTTAGTATCGGTTGCCCATTTAGCTAGTTTTTCTGTTTTTGTTAATTTATTATGCATTTGAAAATTATTTTTAGTTTCTGCATCACTATAACTAGAACTGGTATCGGTGTTATTCTTTGAGGTGCTTGATAACACTTCAAATCTTGGTATACGACGAGAATTAGTTTGAATAGTAATATTGTTTAAAGTGGAAAATGAGTCAATTCTTTTATACGAATTTATTTTCAACGGATTATGAGCCATGCATTGATCAAAGGAATAATTTTTAACATTTATGATTTCCACATTTCTTTTTTCATTTTTGTTCAATAAGCCTTTTTTCAGAAAATGCCGAACATACTGTTGGCCCCCACGACGTTTTCTAAAATATTTTCTATAATTGAAAAATATAAATTTCAATTAACAAACAATGTTCATGTTAATATAATATTGTTATAAAACGGCAAAAAATTGAAAATGAAGAAAAATTAAAAAACAGTTAATATTTATGTCATTTAAAATAAAAATGAAAAAGTGAGTGTGAATAAACAAAGAATGAATAACTGTACTGTAGACGCGGGCAATGCCATACGCAAAACCAATGTTTCACAAAATAACTAAATAACCAAATAAAGCAAGACTAATAGTGAATTATTTTCAACTGTACGGAACAAATTTCAGCACAGTTCCAACACCTAATTATTTTTTTTGAATTGAAATGCTTTCCAAAAGCATACAAAATTTGATAATTCGGTGTTGGAACTTATTCAGTACAGGCGAAAGGAATTCACTATAACTAAAAATGAAATAGCAAACCGAAAACGCTAATATTCTAACAAAAATAATTTATATTTTTATCTACGTATTGGTGAAAAAAGCATGCTTAAAGCTTATCTTTATGTATTGGTGAAAAAAGCGCAAAGCAAAAATGAAAAAAAGTTTCCAACAAAATTTTTTTTTAAACTCACCGAGATTTCTGCACGTCTTTTTTTAAAGTGGTTGATAACAACGATGCCGATGTTCCGGCTTCCATCATTTGAGATGTTTCCATATCCTAAACAACTCAAACTTTTATTACAAATATGCTATTAATCAAATTAATAATTCAATAAAATAACTACAATCAAATAGTTATTAAATTAACTAGTTGCAAAATTACTTTTAATAATGAGCTATATAATAAATAATTAAGTAACAATGAATTATAAATATTTACCATTTCGCAATTCACAAATATTTTTAATATTTTTAATTAACACTAAAATATATACGTACACTTTATAACAAATATCGTGATCAACTGCAAATAACTAAAAGTTTGTGGAAGACATATAAAAATACGAGCTATGATTTTTATACGAGCCCAAATTCGGTGCATTCTTTAATTTCTTCTATGGTTTTCAAAGAAAAATTTCTATACGTTTTTCGAATAGGAGTTTCTACGCAAATAATTTATGTAGATTCCACAGAAAAAAATCTACATATTTTTCGGATAGAAATATATCCTTATAAACAAATCAATCGTCTTAAGAAATATTTCCTTGCAGTTTTCGTATGCAATTTTTCGGTGTTTAATTCTATTTATTAGGAAGAGAAATTTCTATATACTTCTCGTAAAGAAATTTATCGTTATATACTGATCACTTTCCCTAAGGATTTTAAGTGACATTTTCTATCATTATTTCTAATAGAAAGAAATCTATACCATCTAATTAATTTTCTATTAGATTCCATAGATTTTTGTGCAGAAAATTTACAAAAGAAGAAAATCTACATAATCGTTTCCAAATTCTAAACTTTAATATTTTGATTCCACACGAGTTTCTACAATTGGTTGCTTGGGTGACATCTCTTCTGAGATGCCATTAAACATCCAAGAGGAATGGCAAACGCTTCAATCAACCATTATAGCCGCAGCACAAACTACAATCGGAAAACGACCACCGAAATCACACAACGAATGGTTTGACGACGAGTGCCGCCAATCCGTTGAAAATAAACAAAAACTGCGAGAAAAATGGTTAACAAGGAACACCCGAAGCTCCCAAGCTGATTATCTATGCGCCAGGAAAGCCTCAGCAAAACTTCTACGTAAAAAAAACACGAACACATGAAGAGCTGCATTGAAGACATCAACCAACATGCGGCCAACGGAAATTCAAAAGAGTGCTTTGCCAATGCACGGAATCTGACAAAACATTTCCACCCAAGATCTACAGCCATCAAAAATGAAAATAATGAACTTACAACAAGTGAACGTGATGTGCTGGCGGTGTGGCGATCCCACTTTCAAGACCTATTGAATAGGACGAATGAAGTTCATCCTATTCGAGCAATTGCTCCATCAACTGAGGAGATTTTTGTCCCTTACCCAGCAATAGAGGAAGTGGAAGCTGCAATTAAAAAACTGAAAAATGGCAAATCACCAGGTTTCGATGGAATTCCCACAGAACTTCTGAAAAATGGAGGAGCAGCTCTGGTCTCACGAATATACGATCTGATTCTTGCAATCTGGGACCAAGAAGAACTACCTGCTGAATGGAAAACAGCTCTCATTGTTCCGCTACATAAGAAAGGTGACCGTCTAAAGTGTGAAAATTATCGTGGCAACGCACTGTTGAACACTGCATATAAAATACTAGCTAATGTTGTACTTGCTCGACTCATCCCGTTCGCCGAATCTATCATAGGTGACTATCAGTGTGGTTTTCGTCCCAACCGCTCAACCACAGATCAATGTTTTACATTAAGGATGATTCTGGAAAAATGTTGGGAGTACAACATCAGCATTCACCAGCTCTACGTTGATTTCAGGCAAGCATATGATATAGTATCATCCGCGACAACCTCTGGTCCGCACTCATATGCCTTGGTATCCCAGAGAAACTTGTTTCTCGGTGCAAGCTCACAACATCGGGATCAAATTGTAGAATAGTAATCGAAGGGTCTGTTTCTGATCCTTTCGATATAACATCAGGTGTTCGACAAGGTGATGCACTCGCGCCCATACTATTTAATTTGGCGTTGGAGTACGCGATAAGAAAAAGCCGAATTGAGACACAAAACTGCATATATAACAAATCTAGTCAAGTTCTTGGCTATACAGATGATATTGTGCTTCTCGGACGTAGAACAAGCGATATCAAGGATAGTCTCTCTCAGCTTGAAAGAAATGCTAAACGACTTGGATTACGCATTAACACCGGCAAAACTAAACTTTTAACAATATCCAGGAACATACCTCCCGGCAATCTGAATACTGGCGACTATGAAGTGGAACGTGTAGAAAACTTCAAATACCTCGGATCTGTAATAACATCGTCAAATGACATGCAGGCAGATATTAAAGCCCGTGTCTCAGCCGCATACAGAGTTTTCTACGCATACTCAAAACTTTTGCGATCCAAACATCTTTCGCAGTCGTGCAAACTCACACTTTACAAAGCATTAATCCGATCTGTGCTCACATTTGGAAGTGAAAGCTGGACACTGACTTCCTCCGATTGTAGAATTCTATCAACATTCGAGAGGAAAGTCATACGAACAATTTATGGTCCATGTAAAGTTGCTGAAAATCAGTATAGAATCCGAATGAATCATGATATCAGACAGCTTCTTGGAGGCTGCGATGTAATCGGATTCATTAAATCCAACCGGATTAGATGGTTTGGTCATGTAGAAAGGGCTCCATTGGAAAGAATGATAAAAAAAGCATCCCAACAACAACCAGCTGGTGTTCGTCGAAGAGGAAGACCTAGACAACGCTGGCGTGATGACATCATCCAAGACCTTCGTGATATAGGATGTCGAAACTGGGGTCAACTGGTCATGGAACGAGATGATTGGAAGCTGGTGGCACAGACGGCAAAATCCCTCCATGGGATGTAAACGCCAGAGAGAGAGAGAGAGAATTTATTTCGCCATGCGAGTGTAAAATGTAAATAGCTGATATTTTCTTACGCGCACAGTTTGTTCGGGGTATCCGGGATAATTCATTTCAAGAACAAATTTTACAATCGGAAATTACGACCTTCGAAGAAGTTTCTAAAAAAGCAATTATTTTAGAAGCTTCAAAAATAAATAGCCGTCAGTTTTCACAAAATACATCATCAAATAATGTGAATTCATTAGAAATTAACAAAATTGTCAGTTATCGAAGATCAAGAAATAATTCAGCAAAATCTCATCGAGATAATTCAGCAAATAGTTTTCGTGCAAGTTATCAAAATAGAAATCGTTCCAAATCACAATCCAGAGTCAATTATGAAAAACTAGGCATTAATAATCTTTGTCTTCATTGTGGTCGTGATAATCATATTGCTAGCGAATGCAAATCGAATCAAAATTGTCGGATTGGCGGATGTCAATTGGCGGATGTCACACTTAAACGTTATGGTGTTAATCAAATAATAGGTGTATATACAAATGAACAGGCTTTAAATGATTTCGATAAATACGGAGTACATGTAAACATTGTTAGGTAGACAACAAAAATTTGAAGTTGATTCAGGTGCAGCTTTTACATTTATGCCCCGAGAAAAATTTTATCAATTAAACATTCCAGTGCGACTAAATAATACAACGATAGTATTTCGATCATACACGGGTAATACATTCGTGCGGGATGGTAAAGTTTATGTTAACGTCGAATATAAAGGAAAAACTTCTCGTGAGGAATTATATATTGTACCAGAAGAATATGATGCGCTGATTGGGCGTACGTGGATTCGACATTTGCATATCAATCTCCAAGAAATTGATTCAAATGGAATTGGAAATTCGAAAATACATCAAATCCAATCAACTGAGATCCATAATATTATTTCGAAATATACAGACCCGCTAAACATGGTGAATCGTTAACGAACCGTTTACGAACCATTTACGAACCGCATTGTTCGTTTACGGTTCGTAAACGATTCACCATGTTTAGCGGGGAAGTATTTGTGGAAAAAGTGGGGTGCATTCCAAACATTAAAGTGTCACTCCAGCTTCAAGAAGGTACTAAGCCTGCATTCTTCAAAGAGCGTGAGGTACCATTTGCTCTTCGTGAAAAAGTTGAAAAAGAGTTGAATATGTTAGAATCAGAAGGGATTATTTCAAAAATAAATACGAGCGACTGGGGTTCACCATTAGTAATTGTTCCGAACGCAGATGGGAATTTACGACTCTGCGTTGATTATAAAATGGGTGTAAACAATAGACTCATAAGTTCAAATCATCCAATTCGGCAAATAAGTGAAATACTCAACGAGCTGAGAAATTCAAAATATTTTTGTAGGTTAGACTTATTTAAGGCTTATCTACACGTGCAAGTAGACAGTGAAAGTGAAGTAATCCAAACAATTTCAACGCACAAAGGTACCTATAAAATGAATAGACTGTCATTTGGGATAAAAACTGCTTCAAGTGAATTTAATAGAATTATCGATTCTTCAAGAAATTCTTCAGGAAGTGCCGAAAACATTGTCATACTTTGATGACGTTATAATTCATGGTGCAACAAAACAAGAATGTACAGAAAACCTTGAATTATGTCTGAAAAAATTAAAAGAGTATGATATTCATCTTAATTGCAATAAATGCTCATTTTTTCAGGAACGCATTGAATATTTAGGTCACGTAATCGAATTCAATAAAATTTTAAAAAGTGCAGAAAAGATAAAAGCAATTACAAATTTACCAAGCCCATCAAACATTGAAGAAGTACGACGTTTTCTCGGTATGGCAACATATTATTCAAGATTTCTACCAGATGTGTCATCAACAACATATCCGCTTAGACAGCTTATTTGAAAGAATGCTAAATTCAAATGGACATCACAATGCGAAAAATCTTTTATTAAGTTGAAGGAAGAAATAGCTAGTGATCAAACCTTAATTCCTTATGATCCAACATTACCGATCATGTTAAGCTGTGATGCAAGTCCAGTGGGGGTAGCAGGTGTACTTGTTCATCTAATTGATGATCAAGAGAAACCAATTGCATTTGCTTCTAGATCGCTAACAACAGCTGAGCAAAATTATTCACAATTAGATCGAGAAGCTCTTGCAATAGTATTCGCTGTAGATCATTTTTTCAATTATTTATTTGGCCGACATTTCAAACTAGCTACTGATAATCGACCGTTAACTCGAATTTTTCAGCAAAATTCAAAACTACCATTAATGACGTCTGGTCGTTTATGTCGATATGCATTATTTCTCTCAGCATTTGATTATGAAGTAGTCTTCAAAAAGGGAAAAGAAAATATCGAGGCTGATTGTCTTTCGAGAGCACCTATAATTCAAAATAGAGAGTTTGAAGACATGATAATCAATTACGAAATAAATCAAGTATACAAAACTTCTATCAATGAAATTTCAACAAGTGAATTTATTAGTGCCGATATAATTCGAAAAGAAACAGAACGTGATGAACAACTTTTGAAAATTAAGGAAGAAATTCAAACAAACACTGAATTTGCGTTAGAATATACTTATGAGCAGGGTATATTATTCAAGGGGCAACGAGTAATCATTCCGGCAAAACTGCAAAAACAAATGTTAACAGAATTACATAGAACACATGTAGGCATAACTAAAATGAAGCAGCTGGCCCGACGCCATGTTTATTGGAAAGGTATTGATAAAGACATCGAAAAATTATCGAAATCATGTGAACAATGCGCTACAATTAAACCAAATCCGGTTAAAACAGAATTTCATCCTTGGGATTAGCCGTGTGAAAATTGGGATCGAATACACATCGATTATGCCGGTCCATTCCAAAACCATCAATTTTTAATAGTGGTCGATGCAAAATCAAGATGGGCAGAAATAAAAATATGCCGCAATGCACCAACATCAAATTCAACAATCGAACTGTTAGAAGATATTTTTGCTTCTCATGGCTATCCAAAGGTCATGGTATCAGATAATGCAACAATTTTTACAAGTGATGAGTTCAAACTGTATTGTTTAAAAAGTGGAATATTCCAAAAATTTAGTGCACCAGGTCATCCAGCAACGAATGGATTAGCTGAACGCAATGTGCAAACTCTCAAACATAGACTCAATATAATGGTAAACGAACCATTATCAATGCAATCAAAAGTACGCGCAATCTTGTTTCGTTATCGTGCAACGCCATTGTTAAACAATCAAACTCCAGCTGAAATGTATTTACATCGTAACATTCGAACTCAACTTGATGCGATCCGTCCGGTTATACATTCACCGAATCTTTAAAGCAGTCTCAAGTCAAGACAATTAAGTGTGGGAGAAAGAGTACAGGCAAGGTTTTATACAAACAATAAATTAATATGGAAGTTAGGAACAGTAATTGAGAAATTTGGCAGACTACATTACAAAGTAGAACTAGATAACGGATATATATTGAAGCGCCACATAAATCAATTAAGGAAAACCGAAATAAAAAAGCAAGTTACCTTTGCATTGGAAACGGAAGTTGAAACCCAGAAAGATGAAATGGATAAAAATAATCAACGTTATCTATTCGAATTTAGCTCAGATATTCCACAGGTTACAGACCAGCAAAATGGTTGTAGCTTAAACATGCGACATCATGACATTGCACAAGAACAGTCAAATTCAAATATTTCACAACATCATGACATTGCACAAGAACAGTCAAATACTTCACAACAGGAGCAGAATGAGCAGCCACGGAAATCGAAGAGATTTCCTAAGCTCCCGTCATATTTAAAAGATTTCAAAACGTAAATGCTAATATTTTAAGTGAGGGAAAATTGTTGTATCAATTATAAACAGAACGCATCACCTTGGAAGTAAAGTGTGGCAACACCCTTTATAAAATACTATTAAAAAGAACTCATCTATGTTGTAGTATTACAAAATGTCAGAGTACAGATATACATCGATTAATTTTTGTAATGTATATTTAAATTAAAGTTGAGTTAATAAAGTAAAAACAAAGTTCAATAATAACGTGTGTAGCCTTCTTTTTATAAAACCACTCTCGGCTACATCAGTCTCTTCTTTGATATCAATTATATTTGTCTTTATTCGTGGAAAATATTTAAATGTTTTCGACCTAAGATCGCTCACAAAAAGGCGAAGTTTATAGTACTAGCTTTTATTCGAATGAATTTCTTATTCGAATATGTATACGGTTTCTGTTATTTTTTTTTAAGGCGTTCATGCTCCATGTAGGAGCGTTGCCAGGCTAATCAGCTTTGAACATTCACCACGGTCATTAGCAACAGCGACATAATTACCATGGCAGCATTGAGAGTTCTGTATTGTCATTTTGCATAATGATACCAGTTTACTCGGAATTCCCATTGACACCAGAGCAGACCATAGAGTCTCTCGTTCGAGAGAGTCGTAGGCCTGCCTGAAATCCATGAAAAGTTGGTGTACAGGTATGTTGAACTCTCGACACTTTTTCAAAATCATCCTTATCGAGAAAAGTCCATCGGTAGTACCCACACTGATATTCTCCAAACAGTTGTTCAGCAAAAGGATTGATTTTGGATAGCAAAATGTAGGAAAAGATCTTATATGCTGTGCAAGGGAGAGCGATTCCTCTGTAGTTTGCACATTGTAGGCGATTACCTTTTTTATGGATTGTTATCAGCATAGCTGTGTTCCTGTCCTGTGGCATGGTTTCAGTCCTCCAGATCATTTGAACAAGTTCAAACAACCTTAAGGATAGAGTTTCGTTACCATGTATAATCATTTCGGATGTTATATCGTCGATACCAGGTGCTTTATTGCGTGTTAATTTAGACAGTGCCGCTTCGAATTCCTCTTTGGTTGGTTCGTCTACATATACCTTTGACGCACGAATAAGCTTTGCTCGTCGCCCGACTTGTTGCTCGTCACTTAAGTTGAGAAGATTCTCAAAATAAGCAGCCCAAGTATCTAAAATCCCCCCAACCCAAGTATCCGTTTTGAATAGCAGTCGATCTAGTTTGAGGGCCCTTCTTTAAGGTTTTAACCTGTTGAAAGAAGTTACGCGATTAATGTTCCTTATTGAAGCTTTCAATCTCCTCACACTGTCTCTTCCCCCATTCTCTCTTCGTTCGTCTACATAGATTTGTAACGGCTTGTCTTGCCAGTTTATAGTTGTCCTTCGTGGACCTGGTATTGTGACCTTGTAGACACTTCATATAGCAATCTCTTTTGTATTGAATAGCGTCAAAGCAAGCGTGATCCATCCATGGCTTCTGGGAGTGGTTCTGGGTTCGTCCAAGTATTCCATCAGCAGCGCTTAAAACAACATCTTTGAGCAAGGTTGGTGGTGTTTATTTCATAACCTCTTCCAGTGCTATGTAGAAATTATCCTTCCCGTCGATGGTCTTAGCTTCAGTAGGTGCATGCACTGCAATAAGAGAAATATTGTTGTATGTACCGCGTACACGTGGGTAGCAGATCCTCTCACTGACCGGGATGAATTTCATCACGGCTTCTTGTATGCGTGCGCCAACAAGAAAGCCAGTTCCTCTTCTTCGAGAAGGATGACCACTACAGTATAGAGAGTGACTATCCAAATCTTGTTTTCCGATTATCGGCTGTCTAATTTCATGAAGAGCACTAATATCCATCCTATACTTCTCAGCCTCTGTTTCTAGACTTATAAGAGCATCAGGAGCGCTCAGGCTGCACACGTTACACGTTCCGATTCGGTAGTCTGGTCCTTTTTCACGTCCAGGTAAAATTCTGTTTTTGTGTCCGGGTCTGATATTCTCTTTCTGATAACCAAATTTAACATATTAGTTTTTTCCTGGGTTAGGGTGTTAACCTTAGGCACAACCCAAATTATCGTGAATGGGTCCGTTCTGCATATTAAGGTCACCAGGAACAACCTTTTTATACGTTTATATAGCGAGCCACTTGATTCAAGATAGACGCCATCTCCAAGCAGCTCCTGACATGGAGAATAGACGCTTAAGTCGCATTGGTTGTAAGGCGCCAATTCGCCGTGATGTAGTGTCATTGACTAAGCAGTTTTTACTCTGCTTGTCTCCAATACGCCAACCGAATGCTGTCAACATTACCCAGGCAGCACGGCGTGGACGTCGAATTTCGGATTTCGCTAACCGGTGTCTGTTATGGGCAATCGAATAATTTGAAATGTTTCAACAATCGAAGAACTCGAATGTTTTTTATCGATTGTTCCCATCACTATTTTGGAGTAAAGCTGAAACGCGTCGTCAATAAATAAATAAAAGAAAATTTTATAAAAATTGGTTTTTGGACTACAACGATTTTTCAAATATTTTAGCTAAAATCGACAGAACTACAATTGGTATATAACTATAAGCTTTTACAGCTTTTTTCGATATGAGTTGAACACAAGCCAGCTTCAAAGTTCGAAGGATGTTTCGGTCTTATAAGACAAATAGAAAATTTTGGTAAGAATCGATACTTCTAGATTAATTGATAATCGATTGGTCTAGCATAAATTTTAAGAATAATGGGTGGCATATCATCGGAGTCAGCGGAGTTGTTGATGCATGAAATATTTTTCGTACAATAGCACACCGAAAAATAATTGGCTTCATTTTCGTTTCGCTTTGGGGAATGAGTGTAGGAGAATAGCGAGGTTCAATTATATGTTTGAGTTTTCTGCTAAAATACCCAAACGATCAGCCTTCTCTTTCAATTCGGTTACAGAAAAGCCATTCAGAACTAATGTTGGAACATGGCATCGAGTGAAATTGTTCTGTCCTGACTTAGTGATGCATTCAAATGCGATCATCGCACTCACAATAAATTAGCTTGAAAAAAGCTTTACAAGTTTTAAATGCAATTTTTTTTATTTGTACATTATGTACGTTATTTTCTGCAGATTTAGTTCCATTTTAAATGCATGACGATATCAATCGGAAATTCCGTATTACTTCGGTCTGAAATGTATTTTTACCTTCAACAATATTTTTAATGTTATAATATGAGTAAACAAATATCAGTGAACTTTAAATAATAGATTATATTACGAGTATGCTAATTAATAATTCCTAGCAATCAACTGTTTTCATTATAAACCCAAACTGGAACTATATTTTTATAATAATTATTTTCTACATCAATTATATTTTTGTAATATAATATTGTTGTAATAAAAATTGCCTATTAGATAATTTGCAATTGATAAGAAATTCTTTTTGTGTTATTTGTGAAACAATTGATGTCGTACATGGAAGTGAGATAATGGTTAAAACTACTTTTAATATGAGACATAGGGGCAGGTGACAATATGTATCAGTAGTTTGGTTTCTCTAAGGGTGAAAATATTGTGCGTTACGGCATGCTCTCCTTCACACCACCATCTCAGAAAATAAGCCTAGTTCTTACGAATGGTGAAGGTTCTGCCACTCGGATGCGGACTGATGCAACGCGTTATCTTCAACTATCCATGGCACAGGTACAAAACACATTTGTTCCCACTACCACAAAACTTAACGACTATTATTGAAGAAAATAGCCAGGGCCAGTACAATAAACGTTTAGGTCACAGCCTGCCAACCTATGAATTCTAACTAAACATGTACAATAAGATAAGATGGTTTAATAAGGCCAGTGAATAAAATCCCTCCCAAGTCTTCCATATAGAACATATTCTAATGCAGAAATATAATCATTATTTTAATGTTACGTTCTAAATTTCAATGATATTAAACAAAAATTAAATTTCAATCTAGTTCTGACGTCCTAGCTTTGTTTTTCTAAATCATATAAGAGCTCTAAGGGCATGAGTATTAACGAACAACATTTTATTTGTGTAAATATAATAAATGCCAATATCTATTTATAACTGTATGAAGGTATTATTTATTTAAGATTTTATTTTATCATGAAGATTTTCAATTAATAAAAATTCTGATATCAAAGTATGTGAAAATAAATAAAGCTGCGATCAGAGAAAAACACTTTGAATAGTATTTAACAAACGCCCTTGAAACACGTTAACTATAAGGTTAAGGTCTTCAAATATTTTTCTGAAAAGGTGCCTCCGTCTTAAAAGTATTATTGGTAAAAGATAATCAAAGAAGTCGTAAACTTAAACTTAGACGAAATGTGGTAATGAAATATTTTAAATTGGTACAGATTTAGTTGAACTAAAAATATAATTTAACTTAAACATCACTTCATTTCGATCTACTACATATCAATGCGAGTCATTAGCGTCTTAAAACCAGTGCCACTCCATATTCGTTCTCCATTTTAGGGACGACTCGGAGTAAGAGTATGTTTTAGATCAAAGGACTCGCTATATAAAGGTGTTAAAAGGATTTTCTGAAAACTTCAAGATCAGAATTCTTTCATAAAAACTTGCTAAGGGTTAACCCTTCAATATCTCCCGATAAAACAATTTGCTATTAACTCTGTTCACTTACCTCGACTTACTTCAGAATCATTATAAGAGCGACTTCGCAAACGCAATACGATTTAAAAGTAGAAACTTGGAATGTGATAAGCCATAAAATGCTAGTCCAGGAAATTTCTAAAAACTCGCAAAATAAGTTGATAATTACACACTGTACACAGTGGCAATACAAAAAATAAGATGACAAGAAAGTGGAATCCACGAAAAGTTACACTCTTTGCTATAAATTAAGGTCGTCAAAATCTAGAACTTGCTTTCTCATTAATCGTCACCAGAATCAACATGTCATGGACTTCTGTCCCATTGCTATCTGCGGGTCTGAAAAAACTACAATCGGACAACGAATATCGAATGTAGGCAATACGCATACAAAAACTAGGAGAATAGAAAAATGTTTAAAAAGGAACACCCAAACCTCACAAACTGATTATTTGTGCGCCAGGAGAGCCTCAGTAAAATTCTAAAGGAAAAATATAGGCGAACACACGAAGTATCAAAAAACAAAAACCAACATGTGGCTATGATGGAAATTCGAAAGAGTGCTTTACAAATGCTAGAAATCTGACAAAAGATTTCTACAAGAATCACAGTTATAAGAAATGAAAACAATGAACTTACAAACATGATCGGTATATGCTGGCAGTATGGCGATTCCACTTTTAGGATCTACTGAATAGGACGAACAACGTCCATCGATTCAAGCAATTGCTCCGTCAAATAAAGAGGTTTTTGATGCTTACCCCACGGTAGAAGAATTGGAAGCCACCATCTCCAAACTAAAAAATGGCAGATCTCCAAGTATCGATGGGGTCCCGAAAGAACTAATTGAAAATACGGGGTGGGTCCGCTCTTGTCTCACGTATATACGATCTGGTTTTTGCAATTTGGTGCTAAGAAAAATTACCTGCAGCATGAAAAACTCGTTGTTACATTACATAGGAAAGTATGTCATTTTTCGGGGCATCGCAATGCTGAATATTACATATAACATACTCGCTGATGTTGTTTTTGCTCGATCCATTCCCTTCAACGAATCCCGGGTAGAAGCTGCCAATGTTAAGCCAGGTACCAATCTCGGACCAGTATTGACGAGCCAAGCCTTGTAAGAAAAAGCTAAGGAGCCAAACCTGAGCCAAGCCCGCGCCAACGCTTTTGGGGTTTGGGCCTGGTTTAACATATTCGAACGGCCCAAACTTGGGCCAAGCTTGAAATGATGTCCTGAGGCCAAGTCGGGCAAACCAGGCGTGGGCCAAATCTGGCCATTAAGACTTGGGCCAGGTCTACCAAACCAATTTTTTTTCCAGACCTCCTTTAAATGTATGGAAAGAGGTTGTGGAAAGAGTAACATATATGAAAATAAAGATAAACATAATATGAACTGCACATGTTTACAATGCATTACACTGGTTAATAACGCGTAATATAATAAACTGAACCTTGGTTCAGTCTAGGCATTTACAACTGGCCCAGACTGAAACCAAAGCTAACTTGCCAAGGCTTAGTTGGCCAATACTGGCCCGAGATTGGAGCGTTGTTTAATATTGGCAGCTCCTCGGCAGCTGATAACAGTACCGGAAGTGTGTCAAAAAAATCATTAAGTGTGTCAAAAACAGCAAATTTTCCTATTTTTGGCTTAAAAATGTTCATTTTAAGTGATTACGAGTAGGAACATTGAATTTGGAGAAATCTTGATGGTCGGGATTGGTATGTGAGATCAAAAACTAGATTATTGCATTATAAGTTTGTCAAAAAAATGTTGTCAAGTGTGTCAAAAGAAGGATTTTTAATTTATTTTTCACCCAATTTTTCGGAAAAAAAATAAAATTATTTATATGTTTGAAATGAAATTTTATTATTATTATTGAGAATTATGGCATTACAAGTTTTTAAAAAATTGTTGTCAAGTGTGTCAAAATAAAGATTTTTATTTATTTTGAATTTTTTTGAGATCAATTAAACTCAAGTAAGTAAAGAAGTAATTGGAATATTTTCAATTCAAAGGTATGGTTTGAAGTTTCTCAGAAAAAAACTCCACTTAACATTTTTCGTGTTTCGGTTGGGATTCGAACCTACCTCGTCAGTGCCCGGCTCGAATCCTTGGGCAGACACGCTGTTGATTACGCTGTTGAGGCGATGACAATTTCAAAGTTGAAACTTCTTCATCACTTATTTATTTTTACTTAAGTTGAATTTTTCCACTGTCATTAGACTCCATATTATGAAAATGCTTTTACATTATATGGGATTTGTTGCATTAAATTTCTAGACAATACTTAGTGTGAATTCATAGAATGGCGAACATTTCTATTCTAATTAACATCCTAAGTCACGATTGTATAGTCATTATTGATTGTTTCCAATCAATGTAAAATCAATGGCTGACACTTGGTCAATTTGTAGTCCTACATGTATTAACATTAGACTACATTAAGGGAATTTAAATTAATTTTGAATTTTTTTGAGATCAATTAAACTCAAGTAAGTAAAGAAGTAATTGGAATATTTTCAATTCAAAGGTATGGTTTGAAGTACCTCAGAAAAAAACTCCACTTAACATTTTTCGTGTTTCGGTTGGGATTCGAACCTACCTCGTACCCAATTTATTGGAAAAAAATAAAATTAATAATTTGTATGGCATGGAATTTTATTATTATTATAGAGAATTCTGGCATTATAAGTTTGTCAAAAAATGTTGTTAAGTGTGTCAAAATAATGATTTTTATTTATTTTTTTACCCAATTTTTGGGAAAAAAATAAAATTAATAATTTGTATGACAAATTTAAAATAAAATTAATAATTTGTATGAAATTTTATTATTATTATAGAGAATTATGGCATTATAAGTTTGTCAAAAAAATAATGTCAAGTGTGTCAAAAAATAATTTCATTTATTTTTTTAGCCAATTTTTTGGGAAAAAAAATGTAGCTGTTTTTATGACGTAAATGTAATTGAACATGAATTTGGACATTTTTGAATTTGTTATAGTTTTTGAAATATTTTTGGAATTTTGAAAAAGTTTGTATTTTTGATTTTGTAATAATTTTTGCAATATTTTTAGAATTTTGGAAAAAGTTTTAATTTTTGATTTTGTAAGAATTTTTTGAATATTTTTAGAATTTTGAAAAATTTTTAATTTTCGATTTTATTATAATTTTGAAAAAAGTTTCAATTTTTGATTTTGTAATAATTTTTGCAATATTTTTAGAATTTTGGAAAAAGTTTTAATTTTTGTTTTTTGTATAATTTTTGCAATATTTTTAGAATTTTGAAAAAAAAAATAGAATTCTTTTATATATAATTTTAAAATTTTGAAAAAGTTTCAATTTTCGATTTTGTAAGAATTTTTGGAATAGTTTTAGAATTTTGACAAATTAAAAATTTTTGATTTATCATAATTTTGGAAAAAGATTCAATTTTTGATATTGTTATAGTTTTTGCAATATGTTTAGAATTTTGGAAAAAGTTTAAATTTTTGAATTTTTAAGAATTTTTGGAATATTATTAATATTTAAAAAAAAGTTTAAATTTTTGATTTTATTCTAATTTTTGGAATATTTTTGGAATTTTGAAAAAAAAATAGAATTTTTGAATTTTATATATATATTTAGAATTTTGAAAAAAGTTTTAATTTTTGATTTTGTAAGAATTTTTGGAATTTTTTTAGAATTTTGAAAAAATTTTAAATTGTTGATTATATTATAATTTTTATAACTTTGAAAAAAGTTTCAATTTTTGATTTTGTTATAATTTATGCAATATTTTTAGAGTTTTTGAAAAAGTTTTAATCTTTGATTTTGTAATAATTTTTGAAATATTTTTAGAATTTTGTTTGAAAAAAGTCTGAATTTTTGATTTTATTTAATTTTTACAATATTTTTGGAATTTTGAAAGAAATATGACTTTATGATTTTGAAATATTTTCTCGAAACGCTAAATGGAGAGGTTTTAAGTAGTTTGCTGATTGTATAATCATTTCACAAAATTATGTTAATTTATGATCTGTTATAATTTTACAACAACGTATTGATACTTCGGTTAGTTTTGTAATACATATATAGAGATAAAAAATACATGTACTTTAACAAAAAGTTATGTTTGATATACATCGCTGCCCAAAACTAAAAACCATGTCCTCATAAAAGTTTTTTGCCGAAAACTATATAAAAATCCTTAACCCAGACCGAAGTCTTGATATCTCAGAGCTGTGAGATTTCAGCCCCTTCATATTTTATAAATAAATCTACGACCATAGAAAAGAAAAAAACCTATCAAGCGACAAGTAATTTCGTTAGAAACGAAAATTAAGATTTTAGATAGATCGAAGTCAGGGCCTGGATCATCTGTTGTAGCAAAAGAGTTTAAATAAGTATTTTAAATAAGTATTTTAAAGCTATTCTAAATGGTTTAGAAGGACTCGCTATATAAAGGTGTTAAAAGGATTTTCTGAAAACTTCAAGATCAGAATTCTTTCATAAAAACTTGCTAAGGGTTAACCCTTCAATATCTCCCGATAAAACAATTTGCTATTAACTCTGTTCACTTACCTCGACTTACTTCAGAATCATTATAAGAGCGACTTCGCAAACGCAATACGATTTAAAAGTAGAAACTTGGAATGTGATAAGCCATAAAATGCTAGTCCAGGAAATTTCTAAAAACTCGCAAAATAAGTTGATAATTACACACTGTACACAGTGGCAATACAAAAAATAAGATGACAAGAAAGTGGAATCCACGAAAAGTTACACTCTTTGCTATAAATTAAGGTCGTCAAAATATAGAACTTGCTTCCTCATTAATCGTCACCAGAATCAACATGTCATGGACTTCTGTCCCATTGCTATCTGCGGGTCTGAAAAAACTACAATCGGACAACGAATATCGAATGTAGGCAATACGCATACAAAAACTAGGAGAATAGAAAAATGTTTAAAAAGGAACACCCAAACCTCACAAACTGATTATTTGTGCGCCAGGAGAGCCTCAGTAAAATTCTAAAGGAAAAATATAGGCGAACACACGAAGTATCAAAAAACAAAAACCAACATGTGGCTATGATGGAAATTCGAAAGAGTGCTTTACAAATGCTAGAAATCTGACAAAAGATTTCTACAAGAATCACAGTTATAAGAAATGAAAACAATGAACTTACAAACATGATCGGTATATGCTGGCAGTATGGCGATTCCACTTTTAGGATCTACTGAATAGGACGAACAACGTCCATCGATTCAAGCAATTGCTCCGTCAAATAAAGAGGTTTTTGATGCTTACCCCACGGTAGAAGAATTGGAAGCCACCATCTCCAAACTAAAAAATGGCAGATCTCCAAGTATCGATGGGGTCCCGAAAGAACTAATTGAAAATACGGGGTGGGTCCGCTCTTGTCTCACGTATATACGATCTGGTTTTTGCAATTTGGTGCTAAGAAAAATTACCTGCAGCATGAAAAACTCGTTGTTACATTACATAGGAAAGTATGTCATTTTTCGGGGCATCGCAATGCTGAATATTACATATAACATACTCGCTGATGTTGTTTTTGCTCGATCCATTCCCTTCAACGAATCCCGGGTAGAAGCTGCCAATGTTAAGCCAGGTACCAATCTCGGACCAGTATTGACGAGCCAAGCCTTGTAAGAAAAAGCTAAGGAGCCAAACCTGAGCCAAGCCCGCGCCAACGCTTTTGGGGTTTGGGCCTGGTTTAACATATTCGAACGGCCCAAACTTGGGCCAAGCTTGAAATGATGTCCTGAGGCCAAGTCGGGCAAACCAGGCGTGGGCCAAATCTGGCCATTAAGACTTGGGCCAGGTCTACCAAACCAATTTTTTTTCCAGACCTCCTTTAAATGTATGGAAAGAGGTTGTGGAAAGAGTAACATATATGAAAATAAAGATAAACATAATATGAACTGCACATGTTTACAATGCATTACACTGGTTAATAACGCGTAATATAATAAACTGAACCTTGGTTCAGTCTAGGCATTTACAACTGGCCCAGACTGAAACCAAAGCTAACTTGCCAAGGCTTAGTTGGCCAATACTGGCCCGAGATTGGAGCGTTGTTTAATATTGGCAGCTCCTCGGCAGCTGATAACAGTACCGGAAGTGTGTCAAAAAAATCATTAAGTGTGTCAAAAACAGCAAATTTTCCTATTTTTGGCTTAAAAACGTTCATTTTAAGTGATTACGAGTAGGAACATTGAATTTGGAGAAATCTTGATGGTCGGGATTGGTATGTGAGATCAAAAACTAGATTATTGCATTATAAGTTTGTCAAAAAAATGTTGTCAAGTGTGTCAAAAGAAGGATTTTTAATTTATTTTTCACCCAATTTTTCGGAAAAAAAATAAAATTATTTATATGTTTGAAATGAAATTTTATTATTATTATTGAGAATTATGGCATTACAAGTTTTTAAAAAATTGTTGTCAAGTGTGTCAAAATAAAGATTTTTATTTATTTTGAATTTTTTTGAGATCAATTAAACTCAAGTAAGTAAAGAAGTAATTGGAATATTTTCAATTCAAAGGTATGGTTTGAAGTTTCTCAGAAAAAAACTCCACTTAACATTTTTCGTGTTTCGGTTGGGATTCGAACCTACCTCGTCAGTGCCCGGCTCGAATCCTTGGGCAGACACGCTGTTGATTACGCTGTTGAGGCGATGACAATTTCAAAGTTGAAACTTCTTCATCACTTATTTATTTTTACTTAAGTTGAATTTTTCCACTGTCATTAGACTCCATATTATGAAAATGCTTTTACATTATATGGGATTTGTTGCATTAAATTTCTAGACAATACTTAGTGTGAATTCATAGAATGGCGAACATTTCTATTCTAATTAACATCCTAAGTCACGATTGTATAGTCATTATTGATTGTTTCCAATCAATGTAAAATCAATGGCTGACACTTGGTCAATTTGTAGTCCTACATGTATTAACATTAGACTACATTAAGGGAATTTAAATTAATTTTGAATTTTTTTGAGATCAATTAAACTCAAGTAAGTAAAGAAGTAATTGGAATATTTTCAATTCAAAGGTATGGTTTGAAGTACCTCAGAAAAAAACTCCACTTAACATTTTTCGTGTTTCGGTTGGGATTCGAACCTACCTCGTACCCAATTTATTGGAAAAAAATAAAATTAATAATTTGTATGGCATGGAATTTTATTATTATTATAGAGAATTCTGGCATTATAAGTTTGTCAAAAAATGTTGTTAAGTGTGTCAAAATAATGATTTTTATTTATTTTTTTACCCAATTTTTGGGAAAAAAATAAAATTAATAATTTGTATGACAAATTTAAAATAAAATTAATAATTTGTATGAAATTTTATTATTATTATAGAGAATTATGGCATTATAAGTTTGTCAAAAAAATAATGTCAAGTGTGTCAAAAAATAATTTCATTTATTTTTTTAGCCAATTTTTTGGGAAAAAAAATGTAGCTGTTTTTATGACGTAAATGTAATTGAACATGAATTTGGACATTTTTGAATTTGTTATAGTTTTTGAAATATTTTTGGAATTTTGAAAAAGTTTGTATTTTTGATTTTGTAATAATTTTTGCAATATTTTTAGAATTTTGGAAAAAGTTTTAATTTTTGATTTTGTAAGAATTTTTTGAATATTTTTAGAATTTTGAAAAATTTTTAATTTTCGATTTTATTATAATTTTGAAAAAAGTTTCAATTTTTGATTTTGTAATAATTTTTGCAATATTTTTAGAATTTTGGAAAAAGTTTTAATTTTTGTTTTTTGTATAATTTTTGCAATATTTTTAGAATTTTGAAAAAAAAAATAGAATTCTTTTATATATAATTTTAAAATTTTGAAAAAGTTTCAATTTTCGATTTTGTAAGAATTTTTGGAATAGTTTTAGAATTTTGACAAATTAAAAATTTTTGATTTATCATAATTTTGGAAAAAGATTCAATTTTTGATATTGTTATAGTTTTTGCAATATGTTTAGAATTTTGGAAAAAGTTTAAATTTTTGAATTTTTAAGAATTTTTGGAATATTATTAATATTTAAAAAAAAGTTTAAATTTTTGATTTTATTCTAATTTTTGGAATATTTTTGGAATTTTGAAAAAAAAATAGAATTTTTGAATTTTATATATATATTTAGAATTTTGAAAAAAGTTTTAATTTTTGATTTTGTAAGAATTTTTGGAATTTTTTTAGAATTTTGAAAAAATTTTAAATTGTTGATTATATTATAATTTTTATAACTTTGAAAAAAGTTTCAATTTTTGATTTTGTTATAATTTATGCAATATTTTTAGAGTTTTTGAAAAAGTTTTAATCTTTGATTTTGTAATAATTTTTGAAATATTTTTAGAATTTTGTTTGAAAAAAGTCTGAATTTTTGATTTTATTTAATTTTTACAATATTTTTGGAATTTTGAAAGAAATATGACTTTATGATTTTGAAATATTTTCTCGAAACGCTAAATGGAGAGGTTTTAAGTAGTTTGCTGATTGTATAATCATTTCACAAAATTATGTTAATTTATGATCTGTTATAATTTTACAACAACGTATTGATATTTCGTGTTAGTTTTGTAATACATATATAGAGATAAAAAATACATGTACTTTAACAAAAAGTTATGTTTGATATACATCGCTGCCCAAAACTAAAAACCATGTCCTCATAAAAGTTTTTTGCCGAAAACTATATAAAAATCCTTAACCCAGACCGAAGTCTTGATATCTCAGAGCTGTGAGATTTCAGCCTCTTCATACTTTATAAATAAATCTACGACCATAGAAAAGAAAAAAACCTATCAAGCGACAAGTAATTTCGTTAGAAACGAAAATTAAGATTTTAGATAGATCGAAGTCAGGGCCTGGATCATCTGTTGTAGCAAAAGAGTTTGGATTAAATGAATCGACGGTGAGAACAATAAAGAAAATGGAAGAATCTATTCGTAAAAGTGTGGCGAGTGGCACAAGTTTGAGTGCGATATTTTCAATCTTTAAACGGGATAGTATTATAAAAATATAAAAGACGTTAAACAAATTTTAAATTATTGGATTGGAGGATATAATGCTGAAAAGAGAATGCCGGTGGATACTAAGTCCATAAAACATAAAACAGTTCAACCGAATTAAAAAAAAGTTCGAGCGGCAAGATGTCCGCTAGAAATAGGTAGATTTCGAGATCCCTAGTCATCCCTAGTTGGGCATGGTATCTTCGGATTTTCAGAGGCGTTAATTTATAATTTATTATAATTAACACTAAACATGCCTAATTTTGAATAAAAAAAAATATGTGTCACAACAACGCAACATAGACCAATATTTCGTTATAGGATAGCGAAAATAAAAATAAAATAAGAGATAAATAGCAAATTTATTTAAAATTTTGCAGTTACAAAACAAAAATGGTGTTGCCAATAATCCAGCTATACTGTTTTGTTGCTGTTGCTGAGTACCTGAAACTAAAGTTTCAATTTAGAAAACATTTACAGTCGTGTAATATAGTCTCTATTTTAGAAATTCACAGCGCGAATGGTTTGTGTTAATTGTTTTGTTTTGTGAGAGAAAAATAAATATTTATCTAGGGTGGTGCTCAAAAACCAGTTGTTAATACAAGTGGTCAAAACGGGGGGGATTGAAGCATGCCGTATAATAGAAAATTCCAGATACTTGAATGTAAATGAAATATTAGAACGATTTAATATAATACTTCAGATAAATACTTTGTTAGGATTCTCGTCAAAAATATTTTCAAATAAAATACTAGAATAGTAAATTATGATGCTAGGACGTAAAGCTAAAGATTTTGGACGTATGTGGAATTTGCAGATCAAGGCGCTAGCCATATTAAGCTTACGTCCGTGCATCATATACTAGTTTTTATTCGCCCCAAGCAAAATATTTAAAAAAAATTGATTAATCTAAATCAAAATTAAAAAATTTAAAAATCTTGAAATAAAAGTATGTTGAACAAGTAGGCTTTGATCAATATATTTGTTATTTCTTTTCAAACAAATCGAATAACTATGACAACAAAGGTTAACAAATGTTTTAATTGGATTAGGAAATTTGGAATCAAAAGATTGCTTTGATAAAAATTTTTCTTTTTTAAGATTTAAACAAATACAAATATTTTTTTACTTTTTTGGACGTAACTATGACAACAAAATATATGGTTAAAAAGTAACACTTTAAGGCAGGAAATCACAGTAATAAAGTAGGGAGGGGCTGAAATCTCAAGCTCTGAGATATCAAGACTTGGGTCTGGGTTAAGGATTTTAATATAGTTTTTGGCAAAAAACTTTTATGAGGACATTGTTGATAGTTATCGGTAGCGATGTATATTAAACATTTTGTAAAAATACGAGTATTTTATCTCTGCTTAGAATTTTATTACAAAACTAACGTAACCTTTAATATGTAGGCGAATAAAAACTTATTTTTCTATGTGTATTTCAAGTTGTTTATAACATTGATTGCAATAATATTTAGTACAAATACAAAAATAAATAAATAAAATAAATAATAAGAATATTTTAAAAATTTAAATAATATAAAAGCTAAAGCAAAATATATCTCTTGTGAATTGCCAAAAAAATACAATTTTTCTTGTAAAAAGGGAAAAAATTCAAAAATTTAAAATTCCGGTGAACTGAATATTCGGTTAATTGAATGTCGGATAATCGGGCTTTTGCTGACTTTGATTTTTTGGTTACTGTTAATTTTTTCAAAATCTTACTTTGCAAAATTGACATCTTTTTATCCTTTCCTTATATTTGTAATAACATATATGGCGTCTATTATTTGACCCATCTTTGAAAAGAAAAACTTCCTATTTAAACCTTTAAACCTTTAAACATAATTTAATTAATCATGTATTTTATTAATGGTAAGAATTTATTGGAAGATCAAATCCACATATACTTATAGACTGAGAGCCCACGACGGCCAGACCTTCGTTATTTTATAAAAGCTGAAAGTTTCTTTGCGCATACACCCTACTCAGGTAGGAACGATAAGCGACATATGAAGTTTGGATCATAGTGGCTTTGGCAGGGAGCAGATTCCAAAGGGGCCTCCAAAGTTTCGTGAAAGTATAAAAGCTAATTTTTTTATATATTATTCGGGATAGTATTAGAAGTCACGTCACCCAATGCCAGACACTTACTATCGTGGAAACCCCCTGCCAGACACCCTTAAACTTTAAAGTTTAAGGGTGTCTGGCAGGGGGTTTCCACGATAGTAAGTGTCTGGCATTGGGTGACGTGACTTCTAATACTATCCCGAGTAATATATAAAAAAATTAGCTTTTATACTTTCACGAAACTTTGGAGGCCCCTTTGGAACCTGCTCCCTGCCAAAGCCACTATGATCCAAACTTCATATGTCGTTAATTGTTCCTACCTGAGTGGGGGGTATGCACAGAGAAACTTTCAGCTTTTATAAAATAACGAAGGTCTGGCCGTCGCGGGCTCTTAGTCTATTAATTTTGGTTAAAAATAGTTTTTTGTCTATATAATATTTTCATTTTGGTCGGAGACCGGGCCCTTTTAAAAAGCCGGGCCTGGGGGATGAAAACTACATGACATACATGGTGATCAAAACATACATGGTGATCAATATAATATTAAAGTTCCCACTGAGTTATTCCCGAGAATAAAAATTCTAGGTATGTCAGAGGTTGTAAATGAAGAAGATATAGTAACAATACTGAAAAAACAAAATCAATATTTAGTTGAAAATAACATAAAGTTGATCACCATACTTAAGAAATAAATACTACTAAATATGATAAAATTTTAAGAGTCGATCCTGATACTTTTCGTAAAATAATGGAAGCGGCAAACTAAATATAAGATTTGAGAGATGTAGAGTTGTAAACATTTCGATATTAGAAGTTGTTACAAATGCAATGGGCATGCACATAAGGCTACTGAATGCAATAAAGATGAAAACTGTCCCAAATGTGCAGGAGCTCATAAATATAAAGATTGCAATAACCAAGAAGAAAAGTGTATGAATTGTAATATAGCCAACGGAAAATGTTTTGTTTTAGAACATAAACCTGCAATGGTGTTTTTAAGCGAAACCAGAACTGTAGGCTTAATGTATGACTCCGAGTTTTCTATCGAAAACTATAAAATAATTCGATGCGATTCAGATAACCGGAATACTGGAAGGGTGGTCATTTATATAAAGAAAAATATTCATTCTAAAGTTTTGTCTAATTTTAATAAGGATAGAATATGGTTTCTGGCAATTCAAATAATTAAAGGATTTCCTGTATCTGGAATATTCGGCGTCTTATATAAGTCATTTGAAATATCCAATTCAGTGTTTCTAAAAAATTTAGATGTGTGGTGTGAGAATATTGTCGACTTAAATAAAACAAATTGTAATTTGTGGTGATTTTAACATAAATATTAGAAATGTGGACTATTATAGTAAAAATTAAGCAAGTTAATACAAGATAATAATCTAGTGCAAATAGTAAAACAGTATACAAGAGTTACGAATAATAGCAAAAGTTTAATTGATCTAGTTTTAACTAATTCCACAAAAGTAAGATGTAAAGTAATAGATGATTACCAAATTAGTGACCATCATATGTTAGGTATGGAGTTTGATAAAAAGAAATGAATTGAAATTGATAAGCAGGTTGGTACTTATTTAGCTGGAAAAAATATACTAGTCAAAAATTGAATTGTTTACTGAATGATATAAGCTGGAATGATTATCAACCCAACGATTTGATCAGCTATTTGAGGACGTGTGTTAACGAACTACTTACAAAAATTCCAATGACAGTACGTAACGATACGCCATGGATTTACTATAATTTAAGAGTAATAAAAAAATAAAAAAACAAATGTTTTAAAAAAGCAAAATTGTGAACTCAGATGAAAACTGGGAATTATACCGTGTATCAAAAAACTTGTACAAACAAACTTTAAGAGATGAAAATGCAAAATATGTTCAAAAACAAAAACAAATATAATTTTATATTGAAAAAAATCAAGGAATCGCAACTATAAATATAGATGGATGTGTTATGTATGAAAGTCAACGACTTGCAGAAAAACTAAAACATGCATTTGGTAAAAGCGTTATATACATAAATGAGAGTATTCCAAATGTACCAATGCCATCCTGTGTTAACTTTAACGCAATTGACCCAAACTATAAATTTCAATTTAAAAATGTAGATTTGCGTTTGATTAAAAAAAACTGTGAAAATCTAAAGCAAACTTCAGGAACAGATGTTATCAATAAACGTATATTACTAGATGCATTACAAAATGAATTATTCGCTCTAGCTTTTGTGAATATAATAAACCATTCATTTCGAGAAGGAAAATACCAACAGATTGGGAAATATCTACAGTAGTCCCATACCAAAACGACAAACACCGCTTATCCCTGAAGATTTACGTCCTATAAATATGATGCCCGAATACGAAAAAGTAATGGAACGAATAGTCAAGAAAGAACTTGTGAAGTACCTATCTGAAAATAGTATAATGGTTGAAGAGCAATCTGGGTTTCGCTCAAAACACTTCTGTAAAGTAGCTCTAAATTTAATGTTATAAATTTAATGTACTGGAAAAGAGGTATTGAAGATGGAGATGTAATAATTACCGTCTTTCTAGACTTCAGGAGGGCCTTTGAAACAATTGACAATTTATAGGAAAACATTGGTGCAAAAGCTTATTAAATACGGAATAACAGGGGTTGAGTTGAAAGGGTTTATTGATTATCTTTGCAACAGAAAACAGCGTGTTAAAATTAATGATTTTGTTTTTGAATGTGTACCAAATAACATGGGTGTACTACAGGGATCCGTGTTGGGAACAACTCTTTTTGTAATTTATATAAATGATATTGTTGAATCTGTTGAAAATTCTGTTATTCAAATGTTCGCAGATGATACTTTGCTAACTATAGCTGCCAATAATATAGGAGAAGCAGTGGTCAAACTAAACCAAGATCTTGAACGACTTGATCAATGGTTAAAATATCACAAATTCTCATTAAATTTAAGTAAAACTAAATATATGGTAACAACATTGCGTAAAAATATAGATTTGAACCAAAATATTAATATAACTGGTTGTAAAATAGAAAGAGTAAACGAATACAAATATATTGGTGTCGTAATAGATGATCAACTAAACTTTGATGCAAATCTTGAATATATAACCAAAAATATGAACAAGAAATTAGGATTATTTAAAAGAATTAAGAACAAACTTCCAAGAGATAGTAAAGAGATTTATTATAAGTCGATTGTATCGCCACATATTGATTATTGCTCCTCGATATTATTTATTATGAACCATACTCAAATAGAAAGAATCCAAAAATCCAGAATAAATATATGCGAGTAATATTAAGAGCAAATCAAAGATGCCACATTGTAGATATGCTTGATGAACTAAACTGGCAGTCAAAGCCAGTTAAACAAAGAATATTTTTCAATACCCTAAAACTTATTTTTCAAATGATTAAAGGCGATTTACCTGTAACGATTTTTAATTACAAACAGAGACGTACATAGCTATAGCACTAGGAATACCCACTACAGATTACCAGCCTTCACAAAATCTTCCTCACAACAGTCATTATATCATAAAGGGCTAAAAGAATATAATAAGTTGCAAGAATTTTACAGGAATTGTGATCAAGCTTTATCCAAGCCTTATCAATAACAGAGTTTTTAAGGCAGCTATGTTATTATATGAAATATAAAATAGAACCATAGTCAAATTTTAAATATTGTTTATTAGTTTTGTAATTCAAAAGATCCTCTATAATTGGGGATTTTTGAGATCAATTAAACTCAAGTAAGTAAAGAAGTAATTGGAATTTTTTCAATTCAAAGGTATGGTTTGAAGTTTCTCAAAAAAAACTCCACTTCACATTTTTCGTGTTTCGGATGAATTCGAACCTTCCTCG
The DNA here is from genome assembly GCA_963693315.1 of Diogma glabrata. Lineage (NCBI taxonomy): Eukaryota > Metazoa > Arthropoda > Insecta > Diptera > Cylindrotomidae > Diogma > Diogma glabrata. The sequence goes on from OY856188.1 coordinate 132,894,270, forward strand.
TCAGTGCCTGACTCAAATCCTTAGACAAACACGCTATCGATTACGCAGTTGAGGCGATGACAATTTCGAAGTTGAAACTTTTTCATCACTTATTTATTTTACTTAAGTTGAATTTTTCCACTGTCATTAGACTTCATATTATGGAAATGTTGTTACATTATATGAGATTTTTTGCATTAAATTTAATGCAAAAAATCTCATCCTCTATAATGTTTTTATTTCATTTTAGTAAATTAGTAAATTAAAAATTAGTAAACATTAGTAAATTAGTAAAAATTAGTAAAAATTAGTAAAATTAGTAAATTAGTAATTTTATTTCATTTTAGTAAATTTTGGGGTTAGATAAAAAATTTAATTTGATTATGTTTTTAGGGTTCCGTTTTTATACGGATTTTTTATTATAAAATTCTCATAATCGTATTTATTAAGGGGGTGGGAATGAGAAGGAGGACAACACCATTTAAAACCCAGTCGTGTGAGATATCATATGAACGAGCACTTAAATCAAGAAACATTGTAATTATTTTTAGAATTTCGCAGTGCACAGTTTTTGAATTATTGTCAAACAAGTGCAATTGAAAGTTGGTCCCACCCCTTGGGTTTCGAGCTTAATTGACAGAAAAATTTGAAAAAATTCACAGAGAAAGGAAGTTTGATAAATTTTGAACGAAAACTATAGCGAAATGTCACATAATTATTTTTCTGTATTCTGAGGTGGTGAGATTGGAAAGGGGTAAAAAAAATCGTTTTTTGACCCTAACAAGTGGAGTGTCATATGAAAGAGCACTTAATTTAAAAAACATTGTAGTTTTTTTTTAGAATTTTACGGTGCACAGGTTTTGAATCATTGTCAAAAAGTGTAACTGAATGCTGCACCCATCAACCCCTCCCCCCCCCCCATCACCCCTCCCCCCTCATCGATTCGATTGACAGATAAATTTCAAAAAATAGACAGAGATAAGACATTTGATAAACCCTGAACAAAATTATAGCGAAGTGTCACATATTTATTTTTCGGTATTTTGAGGGGGTGAGATTGTGAATTATTTTTGATCCTAACAAGTGTGGGGTGTCATAGGAAAGAGCACTTAATTTAAGAAACATTGTAAGTTTTTTAGAATTTTGCGGTGCATTATCGGTGAATTATGAACAAATATTATTGAATTGTTATTTGAATTAATGATGTATATTTTCCAATTTAAACCATTTACAAGTTGGAGTAATTGTATCTCTCCTTAGTTACCCTAAACTGCTTTTGCTAATATTTAACGAGATACATATGATTTGTGTATGATTTGGATCAATTTTCAATTGACATTGCTATTGACTTGTACGAGGAAAAAATCATTTTTATGCGCCTATGGTATGGCGATATAAAAAGTCTACAACACAGCTTTATTTAAATTATTTTTGTCAAGTTGTTCTTCTAGGATTCACGGAACCCTAGGTGAGCGAATTTTATTCGCACTTGACCGACTTTTTTTATATTTAAAAGGTTAAAAAATAAAATAAAAAATCGGCATTTAACATTTAACACAATCGGTATTTAAATATCGGATCGTGTCATATCATCGAAAACTCATACCATCGAAAATCGTTACATCAAAAAAAAGCAATAAATTGAAAAATAAAAATCATACTGTCGAAAAATCATACAACCGAAAATCGCAGCATCGAAAATCATAACACCGAAAATTCATTACGTCGAAAAGTCATAGCATTGAAAAATCACATCACCGAAAATCATATCATCGAAAATTTAATTCACAAAATCGAAAAATCACATCATCGAAAATCGTAAAATCGAAAAAAATCATATCATCGAAATATCATTACATCGAAAATATTCGATGTAATGAATAAATCATATCATCGAAAAACAGGGTGTACTCTCCTCACAGATAAAACTTTTTTAAATTAAAATGTTAAATGTCAGTAGTATATGTTAATTATGGGTAATTCGTTTGGAAATGTACATTTATTTGTGGATTTTTTTTTTAAATCAATATTTTGTATGTGTGGAACGAATGAAAAAAACTAAATTCTGAATTTTTTATTTATTGCTTTAAAACGCAGTTTTGCCGGCATGCATTTTTAGTCATTTGTTTTGGTTTACATAGATTATATATATATTATGTGCTATCATATTTTGAAGATAAAGTTTTAGAATTCCCAACAGATTTTTCTACGTTTTTTGAATAATACTATAGGGCTATTCTTTTGAAAATGCGCATGTTGTAAAGTCTTTTTTTTGAAAATGCCTGGACATTTGGTATGTTTCGTATTGACGAAATTTGTATTGGAGAAAGAAAGTGTGTGTCATGTGTTTGTCAAAAAATCATGAAGTGTGTCAAATCACGAAAATGAGCATATTTTTTGCTTAAAAAATCGTTCATTCTAAGTGATTACGAATAGTAACATTGAATGTGGAGAAATCTTGATGGTTGGCATTGGTATGTGGGACCAGAACCTTGATTATTGTATTGTAAGTGTGTCAAAAAATACTGTCAAATTTGTCAAAAGAATGATTTTCATTTAATTTTTAACCCAATTTTTTGGGAAAAAATAAAATTAAGTATGTAATTTTTTGTATGACTTGAAATGTATTTGAACATGAAATTGGACATGTTTTTATCCAGTTTCAACTTCTCCGAACTTATAGGAACAATTGGGAAATATCAAGTTGTTGCAGATTAAAGGTCGTTTAAAAAAAAATGTAATTATGAGAAAGATATTTCTTTTGTAATCGTTTTGTGTGATTCCACGACTCCAACAGGAATAGTTGGAAAATAAGTTTGAATTTTTGATTATGTTATAATTTTGGCAATAATTTTAGAATTTTGAAATTTCAATCTTTGCGTTTTGATTAATTTTTGGAATATTTTTAGAATTTTGAAAAAACTTTAATTTTTGATTTTATTATAAGTTTTGGAATATTTTAGAATTTTGAAAAAGTTATTATTTTGTTTTGATTTTTGCAATATCTTTAGAATTTGAAAATAGTTTCAATTTTTGATTTTGTAATATTCTCTTGAATATGTTTGAACTTTTGAAGAAAATTGAAATTTATGATTTTATTATAAGTTTTAGAATCTTAGAAAAAGTTTGAATTTTTGATTTTGTTATAATTTTTGCAATATGTTTGGAATTTTGAAAAATGTTTCAATTTTTGATTTTGTAATAATTTTTGGATTGTTTAGAATTTTGAAAAAGTTTAAATTTTTGGTTTTATTATAACTTTTGAAATATTTTTTAATTTTGAAAAAAAAATTACATTTTTGATTTTATGATAATTTTTAAAATTTTTAGGATTTTTGAAGAGTTTGAATTGTTTATTTTGTAATATTTTCTTGAATATTTTTGGATTTTGAAGAAAGTTGGAATTTTTGTTTTATTATAATATTTGGAATTTTTTTAAATCAATTCAATCAGGCTTCTTTTTTTCTGAAAGACCTAAGTATTACATTCATGAGCCAAAAGTGAAATTCTTACCCCCACTTTTTTTGGCATTTCTCGACGTTTTAGGACCTACTGATTCTAAAAAAGCAAAAAAAAGTGTATGTCTATCTGCCAGACGGCCGTCATTACCTACGAAATCTGGAAAACCACTCGAGCGATTTCAAAAATGTTGGTTCTTAAAAACAGGTATACTCTATGGACAGGTCCGAAAGGACGCTGTGTTTGATAACTGTACTGGAAGTGTGTCAAAAATAGCAGATTTTCATATTTTTTTCTTAAAAAACGTTCGTTTTAAGTGATTACGAGAAGAAACATTGAATTTGGAGAAATCTTGATGGTAGGGATTGGTATGTGAGATCAAAAACTAGATTATTGCATTAAAAGTTTGTCAAAAAAAATGTTGTCAAGTGTGTCAAAAGAAAAATTTTTATTTACTTTTTTACACAATTTTTTGGAAAAAACATAAAATTAATTATTTGTATGACATGAAATTTTATTATTATTATAGAGAATAATAGTATCATAAGTTTGTCAAAACAATGTTGTCAAGTGTGTCAAAAAAAGATTTTTATTTATTTTTTTACCATTTGTTGGAAAAAAATAAAATTACTTATTTGTATTGAAATTTGTATTTGTAAAACTATAAAACATTCGCATTTTCAAAAGAATAGCCCAATAGTATTATTCAAAAAAACGTAGAAAAATCTGTTTGGAATCCTAAAACTTTATCTTCAAAATATGATAGCACATAAAATATTATTTATGTAAACCAAAAGAAATGACTAAAAGTGCATGCCGGCAAAACTGCATTTCAAAGTAATAAACAAAAAATTCAGAATTTAGATTTTTCATTCGTTCCACACATACAAAATATTGATTTTAAAAAAAAATCCACAAATAAATGTAAATTTTCAAACGAATTGCCCATAATTAACATATACTGCTGACATTTAACATTTTAATTTAAAAAAGTTTTATCTGTGAGGAGAGTACACCCTGTTTTTCGATGGTATGATTTTTCGATGTAATGATTTATTCATTACATCGAATATTTTCGATGAAATGATATTTCGATGATATGATTTTTTTTTCGATTTTACGATTTTCGATGATATGATTTTTCGATTTTGTGAATCAAATTTTCGATGATATGATTTTCGGTGATGTGGGGGGTCGTAATGCCAAGTGTTGTGGTTGTTAGAGTCGAAGAGTCGAAAATCTACCTGTTTGGTTTTTTTGGAAAACTTAACTTACCACTTACCTGGTATCAGCCCTCGTTTTCGTTGTTTCTCATATAAATGTGTTGAGAAATAACGATCACTTTTTTTTCTCTAATTCACAGTTTTTTATTCAAAATTTGATTGAAAATAGTTTAATACATTAATTTTGAACACAATAGTTTTCTGAATAAAATATTTCTTTTGTTTGATTCACCTTAAGAACTAATTTTTCTTTGGAAAATTATTTATTTAAACACAATGATTTTTTTGAATAAAATTTATTTTTCTTTCTTATTCACTTTAAGAATTAGTTTTTCTTTGGAAAATCAGTTATTTGAACACAATGATTTTTTGAATGAAATTTGATTTTTTCTCTAATTTATTTTGAAAAATAATTTTTCTCTGGAAAATTACTTATTTGAACACAATGATTTTTGAATAAAATTTGATTTATTCTCTAATTTATTTTGAGAAATAATTTTTCTTTGGAAAATTATTTATTTGAACACAATAATAAAATATGATTTTTTCTCTAATTTATTTTGAGAAATAATTTTTCTTTGGAAAATTATTTATTTGAACACAATAATAAAATATGATATTTTCTCTAATATATTTTGAGAAATAATTTTTCTTTGGAAAATTATTTATTTGAGCACAATAACAAAATTTGATTTTTCTTTTTTTTATCACTAAATGCACTTTCACTCGCGTTTACACGGGCTTTTTACTACGTAAGTTTAAACCTCGAACTTCGGACTTCAGACTAATATTTTGGGGCCCATCGACGCTGGGCCCCGCGGCTCGCGGTGCAGTTGAAGACTGCCTTCTACTAAGTTTTAATTGTTACTCACTAACTGACTTTTTTCATTCAATTTTCTATTTTATTTATAGAAAATTGTGAATGAAAAATTGACCAATCATGAAATAGTACGTTTCACTATTTCATTAATGAATTTTTTTATAAGTAGAATAAGTATAGGAAAAGTATTACTCAGCATTTTCAATTAACATTTTATGTTTTTTTTGTACAAGTTCTTCGATTCGTAGCTTCCGTTAGTCGAATTTTAGTTTAATTGTTGTTGTTATATTAAATTGGTTTTTGGATGGTTTTTCCATATATTTTATGTTTAGATTATTTTGATTGGAATTTAGTTTTATAGAAAAAATAGCTGAGAATGGATTTTTGATGTGAACGGAAAAATTATTAGATATTCGAATATTAATTAGAACATGTTTTAACATGTTGAATTGGTGAAAATGCTTAGCTTAGGCTTTTTTGGATTATAGTGTATATCCAAGAATTTGTTTACTAATTTCATAAGATTATGAAATTAGTTTTTAGGGAAAATGTTTATAGATGAAAATGTTTGCTTAAGCAAAAATGGTTGTCACATCTTATGATGAAATAGGGTTTTGAGTTAGGAATGGGTTTTGTGTGATTTGTTAGATAAATTTGGTTATATTTTTATTTGTTTTAATTATATAAAACTACTTTGTGTAGTTTTTGGGGGTTCATTAGCGAGGTTCATGTATATTCCTGTTAGGAATACTACAGTGATGTGATCTTTCGGTGCTATGACTTTTCGACGTAATGAACTTTCGGTGTTATGATCTTTCGATGCTATGACTTTTCGATGATATGAACTTTCGATGATATGAAATTCGGTGGTATGAACTTTCGGTTTTGTGATTTCTGGTGATTCGACGATTTGATTTTTCGATGTTATGATGCGGACTCTGAAATATAATATAAATATATGGTTATGAATTATAATTCAAATTGGATTCAAGATTAAATAATATGTACACACACAAAATAACTACTGTTATTATGAAATAAGGGATCTGATAGAGACAATTAGGTTTTTACTATGGTAAATTGAAATGTTAATTCCATGTAAGTGTATATTCGAATAATTTTTTAACCGATTTGATGAAAAATGGGGGGTATAGAAGAAATGGATTCCAATAGCAATAAAACCGAAGACGAATTTACTGCTAAACTAATTGGAGAAGGTTTGCAATTAGGCTGAAATTTGCAAACCTTCTTTATGATCCTGATACAGAACGAGCACTAAAATTTCAAAAAGAAATTAAAAATAATATTGTTACGATTACAGAAAAATCTAGACGATTACGGTCACTTCTAGGAAAATCAAATCAACAAAATACTACAACAGATTAATGAAATGAATATTGTTGTTGTTGTCTCTTCTTAGAAATAGGGTCAACATAAACGATTTTATGAATCAAATCAACATAACGTAAAATAATCGAATATTCTAATATTTTCTCAAGGTTTCTGGAAAGTGATGTCGAGTTATCTAGAAGTATTGCAGAAGGTATATAAGAAAATTACTTCTTGTAGTTTTTAATTAGTGTTATTTTAAACCTGCGATAGTGAAGTTAAAATTATAAAAGTGATTTTTAAATTAGTTTTTCTGTAAAGTTATATAAGTGTAATAAAGTTATAAGTGTTATTAAGTAGAAATAATTTGTGTATTATTTTAAACATTGTATTACTGGAAATTTCTACAATCAGCCGTTGGAGTTTCTGAAGCTGTTGAAAGAATATTCTAGTTAGGAATATTGTTTGCTGTATTGTTTTCCTGTTGTTGTGGAACAATTAAGGTGTTGAATACTTAATAAAACCTGGTGTGTTTGCTTACTAATCAGTGATCGAACTCAGAAAGAGATTGGGAATTGCGTTTATCGAATTGTGAGTTAGGCCAATTCGAAGGAAGTTTGGAAAAACGTAACATTGGTGACATCGGCGGATTAGTTAGCTGTTAATAATGGTTTTATTAAGTGAAATGAAGGTTCTTGAGTTAAAGAAAGAACTAGAACAACGTAGATTGTCAACAAGTGGAAACAAAACTGAATTGATGATTCGGCTTCGAGAAGCTTTGGAAGTCAGTGGAATAGAAGTGGAAAGTTACCAGTTTGTAAGAGTCACGACAAATAATGATGCAGTAGCAGTTGATGAAAAGAAAAGTTCTGTTGCGGAAACAACAACCTCATTGCCACCTGCAAATTGTGATGTTTACGCAGTTAATGGCTATGATGCAACAGATGAATTTGAATATGAATCAAAAATTTGATCAACAAAGCAGCAACATCAATCAACAAATGGCTGCTACTAAAGAAGAGATTAGTTGTAACATCAATCAACAGCTGGAAACAGTCAACAATAACATGGCTGTTAATAAGGAAGAGATTACTGCAACACTTGCTGCAAATAAAGATGAGATGAACCAGCAAATAAATGAGTTGAAAACTGGAATACATCAACATTTGGATGAGAAACTTTTACAAATGTCAACTGCATTCGATGTAAAAGTCGAGAAAATTGAAACCGAAATTCAGGAATTTGAACATAAAATGTTGACGAAAGTTGATGATTTTGAAAAGAGGTTGCAGGACGTTGAAACGACTAAAGTTATTTCCCAGGTGGTACATCAAGTAGCAAATATCAAACTAAAACCACCATCATACGATGGAACAACATCGTTCGGCATCTTCCAGTTCCAGTTTGAAACGGCGGCAGATCAAAATGTTTGGAACGCTGAAAATCGTCTAGCTGCATTAATAGTTGCTCTTAAGGGGGAAGCAGCTGAAGCATTACAGGCAGTGCCGGAAAATGATCGGAAAAGTTATGCAGAGGTGATGATTGCATTGGAACGTAAATATGGCAGCGACCATAAAAAGGAGCTATACCGGATCGAGTTAAAAGGTCGCTTGCAACGAAATGGTGAATCTCTACAGGATTATTCCTCGGCTGTAGAGCGGCTTGTTCATTTAGCACACTCAAATACACCACCATATTTCATGGAGAAGATGAGGATCGAGGCGTTTACTGATGGTATTCGTGATCCAGAAACACGAAAAGCAGTAATGTTGTCGCCAAAAGCAACATTCGCAGAAACTATTGCTTATGCCTTAATAAATGAAACTGCGCAAGCAATTATTAAACCATCAATTAAAATACGCCGGGTGGAGTTGGCTGATGAAAACAACTACAAGTCAAGACTACGAGAGAGTATACGAAGTGATAGAATTCGATGCTGGTTATGTGGCAAGTTGGGCCATATTTCGAGAGAATGTCGAGATGTTAGAAGGAAACGAGCAAGATCAGCATCGCCTATGCAGCGACGTCAAGCAGAAGAACGGGTGCAGCAAGCTAGGGAAGACGATGGAGCAGCACCGCATCAGTTAAACTACAACGAGTCAGCCTAAAGGGGCGTAAGCTGGCTCCCACAACCGATTGCCCCATAACCTTCATCCATGTTTCGAGATTGACAAGGGGAGGTGACAGCCTTACTATTAGGGCTAATATTGATGGAAAAAGTTGTGTCGTCACGTTAGATACGGGAGCAAGAAATACAATTGTCCGCACTGATATTGTAAAAGGGAAACTAAAACCAGCAGGGAGATACCGGATGCAGACAGCTACTGTCGAAAGTGCAAGTGTTAAAGGAAAGAAAGTGGTCAACTTTGAAATCGGGAATACTCACTTTCAACATGAAGTGGTTGTAGCTGACATTGTGGATGAAGTCATCCTGGGCATGGACTTCATGAGGCCAAATGGATTCGTTATTGATGCTGGCAAAGGAGTACTCACGTACGGAAATGTTGAGTTGCCACTCCAGTTTAATGGTGAAGATTCAAATTGTGTTCGTCAAATAATATTAGATCACAGGGAAAAGCTGCCACCCCAAGCAGAAACAATCATTTGGGGAAAATTGGAAGGAGGTTCTGGGTCACCCAGGTTGTGGGTTGTAGAAGCCAACAAAGAACATCAAAATTGTAAAGAAGTCGTTATAGGGAAAACCTTAGTTAGATCGGATGCTGATTACAAAATACCAGTAAGAGTTTTAAATCTGTCAGATACGCAGAAAACAATGAAGAAAGGATCAATCATAGGACAATGTGAAGAGGTAGCTAAAATAATAAAGTGCGAGCAGAAAAACATCAATTGCTCGGTCAACACAAAACAACAAAAGGCAGAAATGGAGCAACTTGTGCAGAAATGGACAGAAGGGCTTTCAGAAGAACAGAAGAAAGCAGCACGTCAATTGTTGCAGCGGCACAAGTCTGTATTCTGTAGTACACCTGAAGGGAATGGCAGAACCAATATGGTAAAACATCGTATTGACACCGGAGCAGAAAAGCCGATACGCCAGGCACCAAGACGATTACCATTAGCTAAAAGAGAGGAAGATGATAAAATGGTGAGAGATATGAAAGAAGCTGGTGTGATTGAGCCTTCAGACAGTCCCTGGAGCTCACCTGTGGTGTTAGTTGGCAAGAAAGATGGGAGCTTGAGATTTTGTGTTGACTACAGGAAACTAAACATAGTTACGAAGAAGGATAGCTACCCATTGCCTAGGATTGATGATACACTGGATACATTATCGGGCTCAAAATTGTTTTCAACATTGGATCTGCAGAGTGGTTACTGGCAGGTTGAAGTTGCGGATGAAGATCGGGAGAAAACAGCGTTCAGTGTAGGGAATAGACTATGGCAATTTAACGTCATGCCATTTGGGTTATGCAACGCGCCCGCAACTTTTGAGAGATTAATGGAACGGGTACTAAAAGGCTTGCACTGGAAAACATGCCTTGTATATTTGGATGACATCATCGTCATGGGAAAAGACTTTGATGACCACTTGAGGAACTTGGTGGAGGTACTGGAAAGGTTGCAAGCAGTCGGTTTAAAGTTAAGTCCCAAAAAGTGTTCACTTTTCAAGGAAGAAGTAAAATATTTGGGACACAAGGTTACGGCAATGGGAATTCATACAGATTCTGACAAGATTGCAGCAGTTATGAACTGGCCAAGACCAAAGAACCTACATGAACTACGAAGCTTCCTTGGATTGTGCACATATTACAGACGGTTTGTGCCAGGATTCGCCAACGTTGCCAAAAGTCTGCATGAGTTAACCAGAAAAGATAAGGCATTTGAATGGAATGAACCTCAAGAACAAGCATTTGTGGAGCTCCGCAGGAGATTATGTACGGCTCCAATTCTGTCCTATCCTATACCAAATCTTCAGTTTATTTTGGATACTGATGCCAGTAATGAAGGTATAGGAGGAGTCTTGTCGCAGAAAATAGATGGTCAGGAAAAGGTGATAGCTTATTTCTCGAAAATTTGGATAGCATTTGGATAGCCGGAGCGGAATTATTGTGTAACTCGAAAGGAATTATTGGCTATTGTGGAATCCGTCAAACATTTCCATAAATATTTGTATGGTCAGAAATTTCATCTCAGAACTAACCATGGTGCGTTAAGGTGGCTACTCCAGTTCTAAAATCCAGAGGGACAAGTAGCACGTTGGATCGAACGGTTGCAGGCGTACGATTTGGACACTGAACATCGAAAGGGTACTGCACATGGGAACGCTGATGCATTATCGAGACGACCCTGTCAAGTTGAATGCAAGCATTGCAGTCGTCAAGAAAATAAGGAGAACATCATCGATGTACGATTACTACAAGTGCTACCTGACGATGAATGGACTGCTGAAGCCATAAGAAAAGATCAATTAGAAGATCCGGATCTTGCACTCATCATCGAGTTCAAGGAAAAGGGTTGCAAACCAGTATGGGGAGAAATTTCTGATAAAACTCCAGCTTTGAAGGCGTACTGGGCGCAATGGGACAGTCTCCAGTTAGAGAATGGATGCTTAAAGAGAATATGGGAAAGCTCAGATGGCAAGATAAAGCAATCCCTTACAGTGGTACCAAAAAAGAAAATAGAAGCAGTACTGAAGGAGTATCACGAAGGAACGAGTGGAGGTAACCTTGGGATCAATAAGACTCTTGCAAAAATACGACAACGGTTTTGCTGGTCAGGGACTCGGCAATCAATTGTGGAGTGGTGTCAAAAATGCGATAAATGTGCGGCGGTGAAAGGACCCGTACGAAGAAGTCATGGAAAAATGAAGCAATACAATGTAGGTGCTCCATTTGAAAGGATCGCAATGGAAGTAGCGGGACCGTTTCCAACAACTGATAATCAGAATAAATATGTGCTTGTGATCATGGACTACTTCAGTAAGTGGCCGGAAGTGTGTGCGATTCCCAACCAGGAAGCAACCACAATCGCTGAAGCTGTGATAAATAATTGGATCAGCCGCTATGGAGTTCCTATGGAGATCCACACCGATCAGGGACGGAACTTCGAGTCAGTTGTATTCCAGGAAATTTGTCAAATGCTGGGGATTAACAAAACGAGGACGACAGCTTCACACCCACAGTCAGATGGGATGGTTGAGAGATTCAATGCTACTTTGGAGGAATTTCTAGCTAAAGTGGTCAGTAAGAATCAACGTAACTGGGATCAACACATTCCTTTATTTTTGATGGCGTACAGATTAGCAGTTCATGACACCACGACCATGACACCAGCTCAAACTATTTTTGGAAGTGATTTAAGACTTCCTGGTGACCTCAAATTTGGAGCGGTACCATCAACATCATTGTCTGCGCAAGAATACGTCAACCGAATCCGGGAGAACCTTGAGGATCTTCACAAGCTTGTTCGGCAGAAGATACAACTGACCAGTGATAGAATGAAAGCCCGATATGATATACGATCTAATAATAAAGGTTTTGAAGAAGGACAATTAGTATGGCTACACAACCCACAACGAAAACGAGGGTTATCACCAAAACTGCAAGCTGCATGGGAAGGACCTTACAATATTATAACGAAGTTGAATGACGTGGTTTATAGAATTAAGAAAGGCCATCGAGGCAAAGCGAAAGTAGTACATTTGGAAAGATTGGCCTTATACAAAGGAGAGCTAGATCCTGTTCGGGACGAACAGGCTTAAGTGGAGGGTATTGTTACGATTACAGAAAAATCTAGACGATTACCGTCACTTCTAGGAAAATCAAATCAACAAAATACTACAACAGATTAATGAAATGAATATTGTTGTTGTTGTCTCTTCTTAGAAATAGGGTCAACATAAACGATTTTATGAATCAAATCAACATAACGTAAAATAATCGAATATTCTAATATTTTCTCAAGGTTTCTGGAAAGTGATGTCGAATTATCTAGTAGTATTGCAGAAGGTATATAAGAAAATTACTTCTTGTAGTTTTTAATTAGTGTTATTTTAAACCTGCGATAGTGAAGTTAAAATTATAAAAGTGATTTTTAAATTAGTTTTTCTGTAAAGTTATATAAGTGTAATAAAGTTATAAGTGTTATTAAGTAGAAATAATTTGTGTATTATTTTAAACATTGTATTACTGGAAATTTCTACAATCAACCGTTGGAGTTTCTGAAGCTGTTGAAAGAATATTCTAGTTAGGAATATTGTTTGCTGTATTGTTTTCCTGTTGTTGTGGAACAATTAAGGTGTTGAATACTTAATAAAACCTGGTGTGTTTGCTTACTAATCAGTGAACGAACTCAGAAAGAGATTGGGAATTACGTTTATCGAATTGTGAGTTAGGCCAATTCGAAGGAAGTTTGGAAAAACGTAACACTATAATGCTGTATGAAGAAGTTTATAAAGAAATGCGTCAAAGAAAATAAATGTTAAATTACAGATTTTGCTACTATTTCTTAAACAAATTCTATATAACAATGTGTAAAACCAAAAGTTCCACTGCAGTCGATAAGTGTGAAATAACACAGCCCACCCCATTTAGTTAACATTTAACATTTATTGGTGATTCGGATAGTGATGAAGTAAAACGACAAAAGAAAAACGGAATAATCGATTTCGAAAGTTCGGAAGATGATTTAAGACTGCGTTACAATTGATGCTAAATTGTGCTAAACGTGCTAAATCAATTTAGTCAATTATTTCATTTATTATATTAAAATTTTCTTTCTAAATAATTGTGAAGAAATTCGTTCGTTAAACAATATCTGACAACTTGATTACATCAATTTACAGTAAAATTCGATAATTTTGTAAAATTAAATTTAGATTTAGCAGTTTAGTACAATTTAGCAGCTAATTGGAATCCAATTTCCTTGTTCAAACAAACTTATCTTATTTTAATCGGTTCAAAAGGTTTTTCTCTTTCTCTGGCGTTTAAAACCAATGTAGCGATTTTGTTGTCTGTGCAACCAGCTTCCACTCATCTCGTTTAATGACTAGTTGAACCCAGTTTTGACATCCTTTATTACGAATGTCTTGGGTGATGAAGTGATGCCAGCATTGTTTGGGTTTTCCTCTCTGACAAACAGCATCTAATTGTTGTTGGAACACTTATTTATCATTCTTAATAATGGAGCTCTTTCTGCATGCCAAACCGTTTGATCCAGTTGGATTTAATGAATCAGATTACATGACCGAATCCAAGGAGCTGTGTGATTTCATAATTCATTCGGATTCTATACTGATTTTCAACAACTCTACATGGACCATAAATTCCTTCCTTTCGAATAATTTAAAAAAAATTCTCCAATCATTTTAGCCAGTGCCCAGCTTTTACTGCCAAAGGTTAACAGTGGTTGAATTAATGCTTTGTAAATTGTGAGTTTACACGACCGAGAAAGATGGTTTGATCGCACTTCTACCCATTTGAGCATTGAAATCACCCACCTATAACATGATTTTTACATCGTGCTGCAGGGTGATATTGATGTTATCTACGACGTTTACGAAGAACAGCTTTTTATTATCATCGTCTTTGTACGTGCATCGTGTTTTTAAATCCGATCCTGTTTTTAAAACATATCACATATAAAATATGACATAGGCCAATATTGCATGATAGGATAGAGAAAATAAAAATAAAATAAAAGGTAATTATAATTTAATGCAAATGTGTTTTTAAAAATGTGCAGGAACAAAACTAAAATGGGTGGTCAATAATTCAGTTAATGGCATATTCCTTGATCATGTAATGCCCTGTATGTATGTATGATTAAATCCCAGATAGAGTTTTATGAAGACTCGATTCTTCGAACAAGCAAAAGCGTGCTCTCATCAAGAAATATTACGCCACTAAGATTAAGGGTGCTACCGTTTACTGAATAGAGTTCATCAGCCAGCAATCCTAAGATATCACCTTGGCTAGTGAAATCTCACTGCTATTGCCAGTATTTACTATCTCATGGTAACTCCAACTCAAAATCTCCTCCGTTTCGTCATGATGTAGTATCAATAAGTATAAGCTTTATTTACTCTGATCCTCTGAACTACACCAACGCAATTCTGTCAGCTTTACCCAGGTTGCACAGCGTGAACGTACTCTTTAAATATGAATTGAAGTGGAGTGGAACCTATCTTAGTAAAGTCTCCATGTAAATCGAGGGATGGGTGTAGCTTAATTTGAATCATATAACTGTATACATTTTATAAATATTTATATTATTTGAATTTGTTAAATTTAAAATAATTTATGTTGTAGTGATTTACGATATTAGCACTAATTCCATGATCTACTATATTCATTAAAAAAATGTACAAAAATTTAAAAAATTTTTGTTTGAAAGCGCCAAATTTCCCAAAGAACTACGCTTTCTTCTACATAGTCTTGCAATTTGTTTTATATTTAATCCTACAAAATAATGAGCAATATGAGACAGTAATTAAAGCATTTACAAGAAAACTTATATCAATTTGAAGCAGTTATGAATTCTAAGGTACTGGCGTAGAAACGGAACATGATGTTTATTTTAATAAAAAAGTGCTGCGCAATAAGAATTACAATAAAATCACAAATATTTTAACTACACAATCCAACTAAAATATTTAAAATAATACACCAACACAAGAAAAACACTTTGAAAAATTATAAAAATCAATTAAATAGACATTTGTTATTTAAATTGATTCGCGGATTACCACAATACTATCAGTAATTTACAGAAAATAAATGTCGTTAGTGAACAACATTGTAATAATAATTTTTTAAAAGAGCTGATTGTTTTTTTTACAACGCATTCTTGCATTTTTTTAAACTTTTTAAATAAGGTGTGATTACTAATAAAAAACTTACTAAAATAATATTACTAGTGTTCAAAACAAAACCCGCCCCCTAGTACCATCGCAGATGGGACGATATGAAAAAGAGAAGGAGATTTAGTATGCCGTAGCATTAAGAAAACGAGAGCTAGTACTAGTGGTCAGTGGCGTACGCAAGGGGAGTTGCTGGGGGTTCGAGCCCCCCCATGTTGCATCAAGCCGGTTAAAAATTATTATAATATACACTTACATGGAATTTGCATTTCAATTTACAATAGTAAAAACCTAATTGTCTCTCTCAGATCCCTTATTTCATAATAACAGTAGTATTTTGTGCATGTACATATTATTTAATCTTGAATTCAATTTGAATATAAAGAAAATATAAAAATCAAATTGAATTTATCTTACAGACCCCCCCCCCCCTCCGCGCTCCTCCTTAGATAGATCCTGCGTACGCCACTGCTAGTGGTTCGATGTGCTCGGGTAGTTACAGCGGAAGGGCTAAAGGTAAACAAAGGTGATTATTACAAGAAATTGCTTCCCTTAAAAATTCAAGTTTTTAAATTTAGTTGCTCTTGTTAAAAGTAAGTTGATTTGACAATTTAAATAGTGGTGTTAATTTATCTTTATACAGCAGCCAAATTCTGTAACTGTGAAGCGGTGAAGTGATAAAAATTTCTTCGTTTCTTTTCATTAAAAAACTTATCACTTCACCGCTTCACAATTACAGAATTTGGCTGCAGGTGTATTAGCGTAAAATGCGAACACGATTCTTCAAAAAAAATTGTGATATTAGTTATATGAAGTTTTGTTTTACCAAGCCCGATAATTTGGTTAGCGACATCACATCGATTAATCTTCTGAAAAAGTTTGATTTCAGTTCAAATTCATCTAAATTCAATTAATTTTTAAGTAAACAAAAGTTATTCTTTTTACATTTTGGTTTATTTCGACTAACATATTATATTAATAATAAATAAATTTGTATGTTGTTATATTAAAAGTACACAAATAAATAAATATATACTGGAGTTTGTATAATATTCTACTTAACATAATATTCTACTTAATATCGTCAACAAGTGTAATATAGCAATAAGTTAAATTTAAAAAGTTTTTCTTGCACATTGTTATACATACTGCAATTACTTAGTATTATGTTTAATAAATATTATTAGGAAGTGGTATTCTAGATTTTTAACGTAGTAATAATTTAGTTCTATTTTAAGTTTAAGCCGATGTTTTATTTATATAATTTAATTTATTGTTGAGATATTTTTAAAATGAGATAAGTATATGGCAAACTAACGACGATTGCTTCAATAAATATTCAAATTGTTTAGAAACTATTGCAAGTCGAACTACCAAATTTAACAAACAAATGTAAATTAAATGATAAGTTTAGAATTCAAAATAATGTTAAAATATACTTGAGTTAATAATGTGTTATGGTAATAAGATGATAATACTGGAGAACAAAAATATTTCAGAAATTTTAAGAAAAAAAAAAAACAAAAGTGAAATTGAAAATAAAAATTGTTAAAATCTCGAAAAAAATTTAAAATACACAAATGATTTTATTTTATAAGCTTGCAAATTTCGTTTGTATACTCCGAACATTTAGCTTTACCACCTAAGTCACCGGTTAAATATTTTGCTTCTTTAATAACAGCAAAGCAAGCAGCCTGGATTTTGTTGGCTTGTTCTTTTAGTCCCATATGCCTTAACATCATCACAGCTGACAAAAGTAAAGCGGTAGGATTTGCTAAATCTTTTCCAGCTATATCAGGCGCAGTTCCATGAACCTATTACACAAATTATTAATAGTTGTACAAGGAACAGAAATCTTAAATATATTCTAACTTACCGATTCAAAAAGTGCTCCATTTAATCCCATATTACCAGATGGTGTTAAACCTAAGCCGCCAACTAATCCAGCACACATATCACTTAAAATGTCGCCGTATAAATTTGGCATCACAAGAACATCATATTTTCTTGGATCTTGTACCATATTCAAACAAACTGTGTCCAAATAATGTTCTTCAAATTTAATTTCTGGATATTTATTTGCCATTTCACGACAGCATCTCAAGAATAAACCATCAGACATTCTCATAATGTTAGCTTTATGAACAGCTGTCACTTTTGTACGATTATTGTCCTTTGCATATTGAAACGCATATTCGGCTACACGTATTGATGCATCTTCAGTAATTAATTTAATACTTTGGACAACACCATCAACTATTTCGTGCTCAATGCCAGAATATTCACCTTCGGTATTTTCACGAATGGTAACAACATCAACGTCGTCATATAAAGTTTTATAACCTTCTAAACTACGGCACGGCCTAACGTTGGCATATAAATTAAATTCTTTACGTAACGCTAAATTTAGAGAACGATGTCCTTTACCAACTGGAGTCATTAGTGGTCCTTTTAGACCAACCTTATTTCGATTCACTGAATCGATGGCTGCTTGTGGAATTCCCATTTTACCATCAGCTTGCTGAAAGGAGAAAATTAAAAAATTAAAGATTACAAAATCATTTTTATTTAATTAAATGATTCGAAATTTTATTTAGGTTTCATATTTCTTAAATTGCAGGTGGCGTTACAAACAAAAATTATATAATCTGATAGCAAACATTGTTAGGAAACTCAACGCTTCACTACATCCAACAACAAACCGACTTCTAGATCAACGATGGTGACGTCGTGTTAACAAGTTTTTTACAATATTTTAAATGCCAAAAAGCATATTTCTTTATGCAAAACCTAGCAGATGATCAGTTGCATTGCATTGATCTTATTTGAGTTTTTTTTGGAGTCAATATAGAACGGTAACAATTGGTTGTAGTAATGTATCTATAGTTACAGATTAATATTAAGTAATATTCACAATATAGACTGCGCCACACATTTCTTGTTTTTGTAAACAAATGGGAACGAAAATTGAATATCTATTACAAATACTAATTTAGTCTGTATTTCTAATGTTTACATCAGTGCTAAAATGTATCAAATACTATTTAATTTTTTTTTCTTATTGCAATTTAAAATTATAAAAGACATAACGTTTGTACGGAACATACCGTTTGTTACTTTGGAACCGAATATTCAATATTATGTCAATGCAAAACTGATTTTTGCTTTATAGCTCGTTTCCGAAATTGCGTGTTTTAAAATTTTTTTCTATGAAGACGAAATAAAAATAAAACAAATTGGTTGAGATTATTTATTGTTTTAAGTTTATATCATTTTTGTTATTATTCCTGGTCACATGAAAATAAAATTTTCCAATTAATTTTTAATAATTCAACCTTCGCATTTTTTCTTTTGTTGATTGATCCAGACTTCATATGTTTTAATTTATTTATTGATGTGAAATATCTATAGAGCGATTTGTCTGTTTCGGTGCTTATCGCAATGGCGCTGCAAATTGGGGATAAGAGAAAAAATCAGAAAAATTTTATATGGGATTCCATATACAAGGATGGACGTTCGGAAAAATTTAGGGCAAATATTTAGTATATTAAAGAAAATCAACTCAACTCGACAAAAGTTCCGTAAAGGGGGTGGGGGTAGCTAAATATACGTTTTGAGGGTTTTTGTTGGTTTTTACAATTTGTGGCTAAACTATGCATCCTATCGAAAATAACTAAAATGAACGTTATAGACAATTAAAAAATCTAAAACTTTTGTATCTATCATTTTTCAACATAAATTCCAATTTTCGAGAAGAACACTAAAAACCGTTCTTTTCGTTTTTTATTTTTATCTATCTAAAATAATTTTTTTTCTTATGAAACTTTGTGAAAACGTTCATTCTCGCATTTTAAATAACTCGTAATTTTTTCAAATCAAATATTTATTTTTCGATTTTATACGAATTTAATTTTAAAAAAAAGCCTAATTTTCAATCGAAAAAGTTGGTTATGAAATTTTCGAATTTTTAACTTTTTAAGCGTTCATTTTTATTGTTGAAACCTCAACTTTAAAATTGTATAAAAAATATATTGTTCGTGTGGAAAAATATCGTAAAAAATGGTAAAAACCAAACAACAATCTTTTCATAATCTTTAAGTTAATATTGAGAATTTTTTATTTTATATTGCAAAAAGGCATTGAAAACTTTGAGAAAAATTTTCTTGTGGAAACAACAACTTCATTCCCACCTGCATATTTCGATTTAACGCAGTCAATGGCTATAATGAAACAAACGAATCAGCAATTATATAGAGTAAATTTGAATATGAATCAAAAACTGGATATTGTAAATAAAATATGGCGGATACTAAAGAAGAGATGCGCCTTAACATCAATCAACAAATAGCTGCGGATGTGGAAGAAATCAATAGTAACATCAATAAAGATGGAAATAGTCAACAGTAAGATGTCTGCAACCAAGGAAGAAATTAGTGTAACAATCAGCCAACAATTTTTTTTTTTTAATAAAATGTGTTGTAATTCCAATATGTATCACAATAACACATAAAAACCTTTTAAGACCAAGGTCCCACAACAACATACGTTCAAAGGTGTTGATGGACGTAAATCTTTCTTTTTTTGTTTTTTTATATTTTTTGTTAAAGAATGAATAACTAAACAAAAAATCCTATCACTGACAAAATATTGTGACACTGGCCAATATTTTATGATAGAGTAGATAAAATAAGAGTAAATTAAAAAGTAAATAGCAAATTTTTACAAAAATTTGCTGAAACAAAACAAAAATGTAGTTGCCAATAATCCAGCCGGTTGCACATTCCTTGAGCCTGTGACGCACTGTGTTTCTTAAAGATTAAAGTCCACACATAGTTATATGAAGGCTCGTTTCCTTAAGAAAGCGTCTCATCATCAAGGATTATTTCACAGCTAAGATTGAGGATGCTACCGTTGACTGAATACAGTTCATCCGCCACCACCCCTAAGATGTCACCTTGGCTAGTGATATCTCACTTCTATTGCCAGTTAACTCGTATGTCAATAGCAGGGACTGGAGTACGCGGGGTTGTCACACCCGTAGATCAAAAATAAAAAAAAATTTCAAAACAATAAAATTTGATCCCTCCATGCTTTGAATCGCGATATGGTTTAACAAATTATGGATGAGAAACTTGATGCGTGTTGTGGAATACTCCGTATCGATGAATTCGAATAACACTATTCGTATGTTTCTGATATGATCTATATTTATTGCCGGAAAATGACCGAAAAAGTTATGCCGAGATGATGAACGCGTTGGAGCGGAAATACGGAAGTGATCATAAAAAAGAGCTATAAAGGAGCGAGGTCTAAAAGGTTAAAAGGTCGCTTGAAGCAAAATGGAGAATTTCTATAGGACTATTCCTGGCAGTGGAGCGGCTTGTAATTTGGTACACTCCAATACTCCACCGAATTTAATGGAGAAGATAAAAGTCGAGGCTTTTGCTGATAGTTTCCGTGATCCTGAAACGAGAAAAGAAGTAATGTTGTCGCCAAAGGCAACATTCGCCGAAACAATTGCTTATGCCTTGACGAACGAAACTGCACAAACCATTATGAAACCATCGATTAAAATATGCCGGGTAGAGTTGGCTTAGGACAACAATTATAAACCAAGATCACGGGAAAGTGTCAGAAGTGATAGAATTTGATGCTGGTTATGTGGCAAGTTGGGTCATATTTCAAGGAAACGCAGAGATGAGAAGAAAACGAGCGAGATTAGCATCGCCTATGCATTGGCAACCAACAGAACAACCGGTGTAAGCTAGAGATACTGATGGAATAGGGTCTCAACAGTTAAACTACAATCAACCAAAAGGGGGCGTAAGCTGGCGCCCACAACCGTTTGCCCCAGAACCTTCATCCATTCATCGAGATTAACAAGGGAGGGTGACAACCTTACTGTTAGGGCTAATATTGATGGAAAAAGTTGTGTCATTGGATACGAGAGCAACAAATACAATTGTCCGGACAGATATTGTAAAAGGGAAACTAAAACCACCAGGGAGATACCGAATGCAGACGGCAACTGGGGAAAGTGCAAGTATTAAAGTTAAGAAAATGGTCAACATTGAATACTCACTTGCAACATGGTCATCCTGGGAATGGACTTGATGAGGCCAAATGGATTCGTTATTGACGCTGGAAAAAGAGTTGCCACTCCAATTTAATGGTGAGAAGCTGCCACCCCAATCAAAAAAAAAATCATTTTGGGAAAATTAGAACGCGGTTCTGGGTCACCCAGGTTGTGGATTGTGGAAGCCAATAAAGAACATAAAAATTATAAAGAAGTCGTTATTGGAAAAATCATAGTTAGAACGGATGCTGACAACGAGAGTTTTAAATCTATCAGAAACGCAGAAAACAATTAAGAAAGGATCAATCATAGGACAATGCGAAGAGGTTGCTAAAATAATAAAATGCGACCAGAAAAACATCAACAGCTCGGTCTACATAAAACAACAGAAAGCAAAAATGGTACAACTTGTGCAGAAATGGATAGAAGGACTTTCAGAAGAGCACAAGAAAGCAGCACGTCAATTGCTAGAGCGGCACAAGTCTGTATTCTGCAGTACACCTGAAGGAAATGGCAGAACCAATATGGTAAACCATCGTATTGACACTGGAGCAGGAATGTCGATACACCAAGCACCAAAGAGATTACCACTGGCTAAAATAAAAGAAGCTGATAAAATGGTGAGGGATATGAAAGAAGCTGGTGTAATCTAGCCTTCAGACAGTTTCTGGAACTCACCTGTGGTGCTAGTTAGCAAGAAAGATGTGAGTTTAAAATTTTTTGTTGACTACAGGAAACTAAACAACTGTTAATAAGAAGGATAGCTACCCATTGCTTAGGATTGATGATACATTATCGGGTTCAAGTTTGTTTTCTACACTGGATAGCTGACTATATGGTTGCACGGTGTCGAAACCTGAACTTTAAAAAAAACTTCGATTTTGAGATGTAGCAGAATAAAAGAATATTAAAAATTAAGTGGAGCGATTATATTTTCTAATGTTTAGGCTTTGGGTGTCAAAAACAGCTTCCAGAAGCCTAAAAAAAAGGAAGGTTGAAATACTTACTTCATTTAGCAATACAAGGAAAGATTATAGGTCTTACAGGCAGGTCTTAGGCAGAAGTATACCACGGATTGAAAATCCTGTCGATGGATGCGGTGTAA
This sequence comes from Diogma glabrata, assembly GCA_963693315.1. Lineage (NCBI taxonomy): Eukaryota > Metazoa > Arthropoda > Insecta > Diptera > Cylindrotomidae > Diogma > Diogma glabrata. Next base: position 132,917,076 of record OY856188.1, read on the forward strand.
TTACTAGAGCTTTAGCTAACTAATAAGTTATAACCAATATCCACAATGAACAGGTACTTAAAGAAGAAAGATTTTCCAATCAGATATAAGATCATTGTGGACAAACCTTTAAAATACGGGCGAATTAGATTACATGATCCTCTTACGCTAAAGCTGCAAGGACGATAAGGTAAATCAAATGTTGTGCGCTCACTATATTAATGCCTGACACAGACTAAAGTAATTTATAACCTATGAATCGTATTCAAAACCAGTTGTTCAAATCAATACCAAACTGACAATTTCGAAGACATTTCAATAATTATCTTTGGAGACGTGAAACAATTACCAAAAATGTTTATACAAATAGCTTCGACCTATTTATGCAATCAAAACAATTTTTCATTAGTTAGTTGTTTAGCACACTAAGGGCCGGTTTCACCATCCTCAGTTAAAGTTTCAGTTAGTTAACCGGCACTTAAATTTAACTGAGAGAAAATTGAATGATAAAAATATTTTGTTTGCAATTTTCGTTTTTGTTTCTCTCAATTAAATTCTATTTAACATAACTGTCACTTAACTGAGGAAATTGGGTTTCACAAGTGTCGGTTAGTTTAACATGCCAGTTAAATCCTTAATTAACTTAACTTTCACAATTTGTCTCAGTTAAAATTTAACAAACATATAAAATGAAAAAAAAAATTGGAAAAATAGAAATGAAAAAATAAAAAATATTAATTTTAAAATAGTTTTTTCGTTTGATTTTTTTTGTTTAAAAGTAGATTATATAATTATTATATAAATAAAATAAAACTATTCTTTGATTTTTATTTGTAAAAAACGAATTTATTAGAATGCAGATTGTGCAATTAATGGCAGTAAAATAAGATGAGTTTTTTGATTACTTAACTCAACTTCATAGTTGTGGAATAATATCTTTGGAATCTTTTCGATGAATTTGACGGTGTTGCCCTTAAGACTTGATTTTCTGGCAAGTTGGTAGTTTGAAGTTGGGTTTCTCATTTCCCGTAGAAATTCAAATCCCGGGAAGCCGGGACAAAAAATGTTAAATTCCCGGGATCCCGGAAAATCCCGGGAAACGCTAAAAAGCTAGAATTTTCTAATTGGGTGGTAGAAAAATGTGTAAAATCAAAACAGCACAAAAAATGCGCTTTACTTCGGTCTGAAAGACCTAAGTATTACATTCATGAGCTCAAAGTGAAATTCTTACCCCCCACTTTTTTTGGCATTTCTCGACGTTTTAGGACCTACTGATTCTAAAAAAAGCAAAAAAAAAAAATGTGTGTCTGTCTGTCGGTCGGCCGTCACAACCGACGAAATCTAGAAAACCGCTGGACGGATTTCAAAATTTTTTTTCTAAAAATAGGTTTACTCAATGGGAAGAGCCGAAAGGACGATGTGTTTGATAACTGTACCGGAAGTGTGTCAAAAAAATCGTCAAGTGTGTCAAAACAAGGAAATTTGCATATTTTTTGGTTAAAAAACGTTCATTTTAAGTGATTTCGAGTAGAAACATTGAATTTGGAGAAATCCTTGATGGTCGGGATTGGTATGTGAGACCAAAATCTAGATTATTGCATTATAAGTTTGTCAAAAAAATGTTGTCAAGTGTGTCAAAAGAGAGATTTTTTTTATTTTTACCCATTTTTTTTCAAAAAATAAAATTGTTTGAAATGAAATTTTATTATTATTATTGAGAATTATGGCATTATAAGTTTGTCAAAAAATAATGTCAAGTGTGTCAAAAAATAATTTCATTTATTTTTTAGCCAATTTTTTGGAAAAAAAATCTAGCTGTTTTTATGACGTAAATGTAATTGAAAATGAAATTGAACATGGAAATTTTTGAATTTGTTATAGTTTTTGAAATATTTTTGGAATTTTGAAAAAGTTTGTATTTTTGAATTTTTGATTTTGTAATAATTTTTGCATTATTTTTAGAATTTCTGGAAAAGTTTTAATTTTTGATTTCGTAAGAATTTTTGGAATATTTTAAGAATTTTGAAAAATTTTTAATTTTTGATTTTATTATAATTTTTGGAATTTTGAAAAAATTTTCAATTTTCGATTTTGTTATAATTTTTGCAATATTTTTAGAATTTGGAAAAAAATAGAATTTTTGAATTTTATATATATTTAGAATTTTGGAAAAAGTTTCATTTTTTGATTTTGTAAGAATTTTTGGAATATTTTTAGAATTTTGAAAAATTTAAAATTTTTGATTTTATTATAATTTTGAAAAAAGTTTTAATTTTTGATTTTGTAATAATTTTTGCAATATTTTTAGAATTTTGGAAAAGTTTGAATTTTTAAGAATTTTTGGAATATTATCGGAATTTAGAAAAAGTTTAAATATTTGATTTCATTCTAGTTTTTGGAATATTTTTGGAATTTTGAAAAAGTTTGATTTTATTTAATTTAACAAAATTTTTGGATTTGGATTATAATTTTCCGGCAACGTATTGATATTTCGTGTTAGTTTTGTAATAAGTTTTTAAACAGATATAAAAAATACTTGTACGTTAACAAAGAGTTATGTTTGATATACATCGCTGCCCAAAACTAAAAATCATGTCCTCGTGAAAGTTTTTTGCCGAAAACTATATCAAAATCCTTTACCCAGACCGAAGTCTTGATATCTCAGAGCTGTGAGATTTCAGCCCTTCCATATTTGATTTTTGAATTACCATTATTTTTAATTAGAAAAACTTCAAAAATTTAATAAAAAAGAATACATAAAAACAAAACAAAAATAAATTCATAATACTAATTTTTAAACAGTTTTTCAAAAAACTAGGTTGTCAATGGCGCCATAACTCAATTTTGTCGGAATTTTCGTGACGAAACGTCCTACTATAGAAAAAGCTCTTTCCGGTTCAATTGATGTTGGTGTGATAGTCGTTAGTGCATTGTATAATCTAAATTATTTTTACCATGCTTAGTTGCTTCAAAACTTACTAATTCTTTTGTGATGTTTTTAACGTCATATGATACATGTTCTGTGATACAAACAAACCAAAATCACAATTACAACGGTACTTCTCAGCACCATATGACAAAAAATATTGGACCCTCCGTCCGTATTTTGCAATTGAACATTGAAAGCATTAGTAAATCAAAAACTGAACACTTAGAAAGAGTATTAAAGTTATTATTTCGATATCAACGTTGTAATTCTGGTAGGAAACGCATGCCACAGATGAAACGCAACTTACCTCTAGAGGAGAAATTGCTGGTTACAAACTAATTAGTGCTATTTACCATCAAACATATGGATCTGGCACGTATATTAAGTCAGAAATCATGAACTGCACCCATTTACTTACACGAGACGGACAACGATATACATCTTATTGTTGTTTATATGTCGATCACGAAGATTGTTAATGTAAACAAGCCCCTAAATACAGCGTGGCCAGCTGATACTCTACCATTGATTCACCACCCAGCAATATAGGTTGGTGACTTTAATAGCCATCACAATCAGTGGTCCTACTCAAATAACAATCCCAATGGCACACAACTACTGATGGGAGCAATCGACAACATGCTCCTGGTTTATGATACGAAAGACATGAAAACCTAATTAGATCCGCTAGATGGCCAAGTTATTACAATCCCGACCTCTGTTTTTCCACAAAAAACGAACAACGTAACCCTATTCCTATATCTAGGGCTGTCTTACAAGGTTTGCCACGCTCTCAACATCGTCCAGTAATTTTTGCGGTAGGTATGCAGATCCTACACGTAAACTCTACTCCTCAACCTAGATGCAAATTTAACAAAACTGACTGGGCTAAATATGGGTCGGAGTTGGATGCAGTGATTCACTAGATCCAATCCATTCCTAAAAATTACTATAGGTTCATAGGAGCCATCATTTTAACTGCAAAGAAATGCATCCCAAGAGCACTTCCAGAGAAGAATACATTCCTGGTTGGAGTAGAGAGAGCGATATATTTATTATTTGAGGAGCACCTTAGTAGTGGTGAGGCAGACGCGGTTAATGACTTAATATACTCACTGTACACCGCGAGGAAACAACAGTGGATTAACGCTGTTGAAAACATAGATTTTTCCCATTCTAGTAAGGCAGCTTGGAGTCTTCTTCGGAAGCTGGATGGCTCAAACTCAGTTACTCGTGCTAACAATGAAATAAATCCAGACGACATTGCAAATCACATTGTAAACATGTCTCGTTCCTCTATTAATCGCCTTCATAAGAGAAGCATTAAACATAAATTAAGAGAAATGAAGCGCAAGTCTTAGGTAGATTTCTCAGAAAAATCTACCTATTTTAAGTTTTATTGGTTTTAGTTTGTTGTGTTTATATGTGTCAAAAAAGCCATACAAAAAAACCATGACACCATATGTGTCAAAAAAACATTTTCCAAATTTGAACGAAATTAATTACTACAGAGGGAAAAGAATTAAAAACTACTCGATTTTCGAGTGAGAAAATTTTTAATATCTTTGAAAAAAGTAAAAAAAAATGTTAAAAAAAATTAGCGGGATACCCGGAATCCCGGGATGAAATCGGGATGAAAACGGGATGAAAATGTATCCCCGGGATCCTTGAAAAACGGGATTCCGTTTTTGAAACCCTAGTTCGAAGTATGTTCAGTTTCATTCGTACAAAACACACATGGCGGCTCTCGAAAAGAAATGAAAAAATTAAATAATATTTAATAATTCATAAAAATTGTAACAAAATTAGAAGTAATACATATAATTTATAATGCTGTTTAATATAATATGATTTAATACAATCATATTATTATATTTAGGTCCGTCCTGTCGAAGTTACTACTGTTGGAGATTTTTGCGGCTTTGTTTTAGTTTGATACTACTTTACTTCGCGAATCAAGTTTATAATCCGCTGTTATAAATAAATTTAACTAATTTTATTATTTAAGGTTATACTGTTACGATTACAGAAAAATCTAGACGATTACACTTCACTTCTAGGAAAATCAAATCAACAAAATACTACAACAGATTAATGAAATGAATATTGTTGTTGTTGTACATATTCTTAGAATTAAGGTCTACATAAACCAAATGATTTTATGAATCAAATCAACGTAACGTAAAATAATCGAATATTCTAATATTTTCTCAATGTTTCTAGAACGTGACCGCGAAATTTCTAGAGATTAAGCAGAATGTATATAAGGCCTCTTGTAGTTTTTAATTAGTGTTATTTTGAACCTGCGATAGTAAAGTTAAAATTATAAAAGTGATTTTTAAATTAATTTTTGTGAATAAAGTTTTAAGTGTTATTGAGAAGAAATATTTTGTGTATTATTTTGAACGTTGTTAATTGGAAATTTCCTATTGTTGTGAAACAATTAAGTTGTTGAATACTTAATAAAACCTGGTGTTTGTGCTTACTAATCAGTGATCGAACTCAGGAAGAGATTGGGGATTGCGTTTATCGAATTGTGAGTTAGGTCAATTCGAAGGAAAGTTAGAAAAACGTAACAATACGTTTAACATATTCTAGTGGACTTAAAATAAAATCACCTGTATTTGTCTCAAATTAATGCACAAAAATTTTTCTCTAAATCAAAAGTCTTTCCTTTTGGATTCTTTTGTTTTTCTATGATTATCTTTTTCTGCAATTTTTTTATAAACAATATTTTTGATATTTTATCTTTAGGCAATTCGCCGACGTTAAATTTAATGTATCCTTTAATATTCCAATTAAAAAATGAATAAGTTCATAATTAAATAGAATTAAAATACACGTGCAAATCCGACATATGCTACCTCAACCGCTTCTACATCCACGACAGTAAGAAATTGCCATAAGGCCTAAACCAAAAAAATGAATAATTGACCATAATAACGAAATTAAAAACATAAGGAAATTGCAAGAAACAAACGGTGATTTCATTGATTTAATTGAACATTTCCTCAAATGAAAAGAAAAACAATATCTGGAATTAAAGGATGATGAATTGATTAATGACTGATATAATAAAGCATCTGCAATCCCTCAACCTAGCATTACAAGGAAAAGATAAAGTTATTACTGATATTATTCAAACGATTCTGAGTTTTATGAAAAAAATTCAACTTTTTCAACGAGATTTAACAACAAAAGTGTTCAACCACTTTCCTCGTCTGAAGAACATATACTCTCTAAAATTATTAATGATAACAAACTGAGTTAATACGACAGTAAATTAGCAGAATTATTGAAAGACTTTCATTTGCGATTTAATGATCTGAATAATTTAAATATTTCTCTTAATTTACTTGTAAATCCATTCGAGATTGACATTATTAACGAGGGCTTATCGATTCCTTGTTATCTTTTGAATGACAGTGCCTCAGGAGAAATGAAATTACTAGAGCTACAGGAAGATCCACATTCTTAAAATGCATCACAAAGCCAAATGCACCACAATCTCCAAATGAGTTTTGGAAACTAGTGTCCCAATCAAAGTACCCCAATTTGAAAAAAGCTGCTGCCGCTTATCATTGCGTGGATTATCAAGTTAGACATCTAACCTCTTTTGATGTTTGTATTGGATCACCGTTTAGAACAGGAGAAATGAAATTAAAGTTTCTCCTGTTTGTGAAAACGACAATGCTTGTTTTTGGATGTTGATCGACAGTCCCAATCTGTAACAATCTGTTGCTTATTAAGGTGTGATCCTGGATAGCAAACTAACCTGGAACTCACACCTGAAATATATCTACGATAAGGCAAACAATGTTTTCTTCACATGCAGAAACCTGTTTGGGAAAACATGGGGTCTTAGCCTCAAAAATGAGCTATTGGTTGCACCAAAGTATTATAAAACCAATTCTAACATATGTAGCTTTAGTTTGGTTGCCTAAAACGCGCCAAATAACTGCTTAAAATATGTTTACAAAAATACAAATGCTTGTGTGTCTTAGTGCCACAGGTGCTTTCAAAACCACGCCAACGTCAGCAATGGAGATCCTTCTAAAGCTTTCTCCATTGCACCTACATGTTATATCTGTAGCGGTGTTGAGGGTTCATAGACTGCAGCTCACAGAGGGGTTTAAGCCGGGTAATCTAACCGGACACGGTTGGTTCTCGAACCAACACAGATGGTTCTGGAACCAATATGGTCACGGGATCAGGAGTGTTTGGTCCTTGAACAAAACAAACGGTTGCCTTAGGCACCACAACAACCATATTTCAAGCCGAAATTTTTGCCATTAGCAGTTGCGCTTTGCTATGTGCTGAAAGAAAATACCAAAATAAATATATATTATCTCTGACAGCCAAGCAGTACTCTTGGCACTAAAATCTACGCGCTTTGATTCAAAACTTGTATGGGAATGCTACCAAAATCTACTAAAAATCTCCTGCAATAATATAGTAACACTTGCGTGGGCACCTAGCCACACAGAAATACAAGGAAATGCTATCGCTGACGCTTTAGGAAAGCAAGGGGCCGATAAAAGTTTGTTAGACCGGAACCATACTTCGGAATGGCCAAGAGTTCGCTCAGAGGTACAATCCAAACATGGGAACAGGAACAAAATGCTAAATTATGGAGAAGAAGAGAGGGACTAGTACACTCCAAGAATTTTCTAGGTAACCTCCCTGTTTCAACCTTAAAAACAATCGACTTAAACAGAGAGTCTCTAAGAATTTTAACGTGGTGCGTTACTGGACATGTTCCTTTAAACCACCATATTAACAAAATGGGCCTTGTTGTTTCCGACAGGTGTAGATTCTGCTACTCGGACGCGGAAAAGATGGAACACGTCATCTGCAGCTGTCCTGATCTCTTTTGGCACAGATACAACCAATTTGGTCATAGAAGACTAACACTTCCATTACCACAAAACGTCACTCCAATTGAGCTATTTAATTTTATTAAAAGTCTCAACTTGAATGACAGAATACAACCAGTAACGGCACACCCGACGACTGACTAATAACACAATCAGGGTAACCCCAATAGATGTTCAGGTCGCAGTGCTACTTGAACTGCAAGTCTCAAGGCCTTCCAATAAAAAAAAACAAAGAAATTCGTGGGCCACTAAAATTTTCCTCCAGACCACTAATGGTACGCGGACCAACGGTTGAGAAATACTGCTCTAAACTATATCATTCGAACTTCAACGGTTAAATTTTTTTTTATAAAATTATTCGAACAAATATTAGAAAGTTAGAATTTTAGTCGTTCTTACCATAAGCAATTTAATTTCAAAGTCAGTTCGGATTGGGAAAATTTTCGTTTTTCATGCATGTTGGGGTGCCGCCTATGCTCATACTATGCACTTTAAAAGAATTCTAAAATAAGGAGTATTTTTTATTTTGTCCATACTACTTATATGCCAAGTTTCAGAAAAATAAAAAATGGTCAAGTTTTCCCCTCACACATATTCATCATCATTCATACGCGTACCTATTCTTATTATCAAGATAGGAAATTATCAAACAAAATACAAAGAATCTTTTTAATCATTAATTTAAAATTCTATTTAAAAGAAGATAATCACAAATCATATTTTTTATATCAAAATCTCAAATCATCTGTTTTTCCATTTTTTTAATTACTTTTCCAAAATAAACTTTACTTTATTTTACTTTTCCTATGATTTATCAAACGAATAAAAACCGATCATAAAAAACATCGTTCATATAACTTTAACCAGAACTTAACTTTAACTGGAGGATAACAAAATGTTTCGGTTTCACCACAATTCTCTTTGTTAAATTAACCAACGGTTAAACTTAACAATAAGTTGAAATGAAATTAGTTTTGAATAATCAAACCGAATTTTGAAAGATAAAAGATAAGAAAACCCTGCAATCTCAAACTTATGAAAAGGATAAAATAAAATGTTTAATTTATTTATTTTATATTTTAATTTTTATTTCAACATTTCTCATATTTCATTCATTCATATTTTTCATCCAAATATGACATATCGCATTTCTCTTGGTTAAATTTTAACTTAAATATATTTTGTAGATCAAGTTCTATGAGAATTTAACATAATATTTAGCTAACCGAGACTGGTGAAACCCATTTCCTTCAGTTAAGTGGCAGTTAGCATAAATTTAACTTAACTGTAACTTAACTGAGGATGGTGAAACTGGCCCTAAATATGAAATATTCCTTATTTTCACTATATCAATATCCTAGGATATCATCTCAACTTGAGTAGTAGAAGGAAATTGCCTGTCTGTCGCTTATAAATATTTATGTAATATTTCCAAGTTGGAATGCTATTCTATTCATTTACTTTGTGGTAAATTTTTATGTGATGCTGATGTATATGTTTCACTGTATAATTACATCTAACTATTAACAATTTTTATTCACAATAATTAAATTTGTTTAGTTGTATAGTTTTAAAATGATAAGACAATCAAACAAGTAATAACATTTTCAATCTTATAACTTCAAATCAATCAGGTGCTTTTGTTTATTTACAAAATCATAGATTACAAGTACCTTGATGGTTTCTAAAATCGATTAAGCACTGATGCTATGGTTATCAAGTGCCAGTGAAATGAGTTTACTTTTCACCAAATATTTATTTGACTCCTTGAATGTTTTGTACTCTCAAATCTCTCCAGAATTGCTGGACGGAGATTAAAGTAAAAAAACTTGATTATTAATTTAAAACTTACCCGAACAGGTGTAACGTCGACACTTTCCCATACTATAGGCACTTTTGCTACTTCGAAAATCTTTTGAACAGCAGCGGATATTTCTGGGCCAATACCATCACCTGGTATCAATGTGACTTTTTGTGTACCTGACGCAAAAGCGCGTGCAGAAATCGGTGCTGATACCTAAAAATAAAAAAATTAAGAAAATTATACTCAGCTGATATTTATTGAACATTTCTTTGCGTTTTGAACCAGTGTTGCAAATTGTTATATAACATAAATGTTTAGTTTTGTATAAGTTGTATAAAATGTTTAAATATGTAATGATAAAGAAATTATTAGTTTAAGTTGGTTTGATATTTTATACGAACTTCTGTTTGAGGTTTTGCTAAACCATTCCCATCGATCTTTATTTTACCAAGATTACATAAACTTTTCTGGAATTCAGACCATCGTCCTATCTAACCTTCAAATAAATTTTTATAAAAATTTCATATCATATCATTAAAAAAAGAAGATTTGTGTATTGCATCCGATCATATAAATAATACTATTTTAATAACAATTTATGACATTTATAATTTTGGAAAAAAACCAATTTGTTACGTAAAAATATTTTTCACAATGTGAATCCAGGAAATGTCAAGCCATTTGTTTATAAATTTAGCAATATAATAAATGATCACTAAATAAAAACAAACAAATATGAAACTTTTATATAGTTTTGAACTTTAATATGACATAAAATTAAAATAATTCTTACAAAATTACGAATTAAACGTGCAGCCATTCTAAATTCACTTATATTTCACAGTGGTTAAAGAGAACACGAATTGTCAAACTTTTTTGTAGTCTGCCAATTTTTTAGAATGACAATAGCTACAATTGTAAAAATCTACATTGTAAATGGTTGTTCACACTGCACTTAAACGTAAAAAATTAAAAATCTGTATAAGCATTACATCGATAGCAAAATACTTGATATTTTAAATAAAATATTTGATTTGATGATTTCAAACAAAATATATATTTGATAGTATGATTTGATTGGAACGTTCGTCAGGAAACCCATCGAAAAGTTGTTCATGGAAAAAACCATAAAGCATTTAATTGTTGTAGAATTAAATGCTTGTGAAATATAGAAATGAAAATTTGGTTAAAAAGACGCAACAAAATTTAAAGAGCTTATCCGTTTTCCAATGGCTATGAATTACTGAGTGACTTGATTGTAACCAATTGGCTAATATTCAGTAAATTATTAAAAACAGAGGCAAAACAACAGAAACATTTAAAAACACAACCAAGTTTGAATATTTGGACATAAACATATGTGTACCAACCAATATCATTCTCAATTATTTTTAACTTTGGACCACAAACCGTTAATGGCAAAATATGGATATGTTGAACTACATAGTATCTCTTTTATCCTTCATATCATTGAATTCCATTCGATTAGACAAACGTTCTGCAGAAGCTTAGTTCAGTGTGATCTGACTTTTACCATTAGAACATGCAAATTCCGATAAATTTAGCTCCATCTGTTCTATGGATATATGCAATTTCTAAAAGAATATCGCTCATGGTGCGTGAAAACATTAAACGGTCAATCTATTTTGTCTTATTTCATAGTATGTTTCTTATGCGATTGAGGTAAGGGGTACGACACTAACAGTAAAAGTAAGAATTGGTCAACAATTCAAAATCGTAGAATGAAACATTTGTTTGGGTTACCAAATCGAACCATCACAAAACAAATGGAAAGCTAGATTTTCGTATGAATCTTCTGTTTCTGGTTCTAAACAATATCCAAAAGTTCTAATCGATACGTGTGCCACTGAAAATGTTACGCGGTGTCAAAGGTCACCAAAATAGATTTGTGGCAATAGCTTCCAAAATTATTTGAAAATTTTAACTCCTGCTTTTGATTAAAGAAAGAAAAGTTGCCTGGAAAAACGTTAAAAAAAAAAAGTATATATTGTTTTTGGTTCTATGTTAGCAACGCCGTTATTATTATATAATTACATAGAAAGTTTATTTAATTAAAAATGTAAAATCTCCATTGTTGAAAATTGTTAAACAACACTCAGGATTTAAAATATTAATATTAATGTAATTTCAATACTTTTTGAAGATCATTATGTTATTTATATAAACAATATAAACATCCTGTACAAATAAAGTTTAATTAATATATCTGTGTACAGTGATCACTAAATGCAGAATTTGGTGAAAAGTTGTGACATCACAAAATAAAGTTTATAAATGTGATTACATATTAGAATGTATCATTAAATAATCGTGTTATATTCACATTGTTGGTGCATCTAAAGTCTCTCATTTATTTGTGTCTGAACTACCGCTCTGGAACTTAAACATATTATTTGTTCCTTTTGGATATACAAATTTTTCACAACAACAACCGCGACTAGAATTATTATTACATCACTCTACTCAACTCTACTATCAACATACATCTCAAGTTCATCTTCATCAACTGGAATTCATCTTCAAAACTTCATCTCCACTCAACTCTAGCTACCAAAATTGGTGACCCCGATAAGAATCGTTCCAGGTAATTTTTCTTTTTATTTTTAAAAATCAGGAGTTGATTAAATAAATTTTGTTTTATTGATGCAAACATTTTTTTTTTGTAATTATATTATAAATATTTTTCTTATCTTCACTCCCGATTTGTTTTGTTAAAGAAATTTTTTTTTGTTGTTGCTTTATCGGTTGCAATCTGCGGCTTGGTTATCGTGAACCAACACGCCTTAGAATTTTTATTGGCTGCAACATTCTTCTACCTCGTTGCCGTCCTCCTTGCCCACTTCAGTAATGTCTGCGAACGACCCACCCAATTTAATTGAACTTGATCAGGAACAAGCTGCTCAGACCTTCACGGTAACACAAGAGCAGCTTGACAAGATGTTAGATGAACGGATGGAAGCTGCATTTACCAGAATTCAGCTCCATCAATCATCTGCTTCTTCTTCTACACCTTCCTCTTCAAAACCGCCACCTGCAAGTTCGGTTGAAATACTTTCTCCAACATCCGCTCCACAAATTAACGCAATTACCCCAAAAGTCCCTCCCATTTGGTCTGATAAACCAGAACTTTGGTTTATCATGCTTGAGGGCCAATTCTCTCTGGGCAACATTAAGTCCCAGCAAGCCAAGTATGGTTATGTACTTGGTGTCATAACGCCGTCTCTTGCTACGCTGGTAAGAGATATTATTTCCCAACCAGATACGGTTAACCCATATGATAAGCTTAAAGAGGCTCTTCTAGACCGCTTATCAAGCAGCCCTTCTGATCGCTTGCGCAACGTGCTTCGCGGTATGGAACTTGGGGATAAAAAGCCCTCACAATTTCTTCGGGATTTAACTGCTGAATCCCAAGGTCTCGTTTCAGATAAAATGTTGAAAATTATTTGGGAAGATAAACTTCCACAGGCTGTGCGTACCGCTATCGCGGTAGTCAAGGCTGACTTGCCAAAGACTGCTGAGATAGCCGACAGAATTTTTGCCACATTAGTTGGTCCTAACCTAAGTGCGGTAGATAATCCTGCCGCTACTTGTTCTTCTTCCTCCAGTGAGGATAAGGTCTGGGCTCTGCGGTATCAAGAATTGCAGACCCAACACGCACAGCTGCTGAATGCCTTGCAGCACAAATCTTCTTCTCGACCCTTCCCTCGTAATCGTAGTAGATCAAAGGATCGAAACGACTACAACAATTTTCGGCATAATCGCTCCAATTGCCCTAATCAATCTTCCGCGCGACCTCGTTCCAAGTCGCGCACTCAAATGTTCGATGGTATATGTTATTACCATCACACTTACGGGGATAACGCACGCAAATGTGACCCCGATTGCAAATTATATTGCCCAAAATTTTCCACTCCAAAAAACTTTTAAGCTCATCACATGAGGCGGCATGTGATGATAGCTTCTCCAAACTACGTCTCTTGATATTCGATATCAACTCCCGTCGACAATTCTTGGTTGACACAGGTGCTGAAGTGTCAGTTCTCCCCGCAACTACAGAGGAAAAACTCTCGAAGAAATCAGCTTTCACTCTCTACGCTGCTAACGCCACTCCTGTTAGTACATATGGTAACAAAACCCTAACTCTAAACATTGGTCTCAGACGTGTGTTCTATCAGACCTTTGTTATCGCCAATGTTACCATCCCTATTCTTGGAGCTGATTTCTTGAACAAGTATGGTCTCCTAGTGGACATTAAAAATCGACGCCTCGTCGATCCACTAACATCCTTGTTCACTCTTGCCAAAATCTCCACTTCTCCAACGCTCTCGCTAACAACCATCAATAATGATACGGTTGATATACATATTCGAAATATCCTTAATGATTTTAAGGGTATCACTTCTCCTCATGACCTAGCTAAGCCGGTCAAACATAACGTGACTCATGTCATTGAGACTCACGGTCCTCCCGTCGCTTGTAAGTACCGACGATTAGCTCCTGACAAACTGGCCATCGCAAAGACGGAATTCGACATTATGTTGTCGCAAGGCATTTGCCGACCGTCAAAAAGCTCTTGGTCCTCTCCTCTCCACCTCGCCAAAAATAAGAACGGCGAGTGGAGACCTTGCGGTGACTACCGCTCTCTTAACAATGTCACTATTCCTGATAATTATCCTATTCCACATATTCAGGATTTTTCGCATCAGCTTCATGGATGCAAATTTTTCTCCACTATCGATCTTGTCCGCGCATATCATCAAATTCCTATTGATGAGCGCGATATTGCAAAAACTGCAATTTCAACTCCGTTCGGACTCTTCGAATTCGTTCGAATGACTTTCGGATTGCGAAACTCTGCGCAATCCTTCCAACGGTTTATGCATTCTCTTCTCCGAGACCTAAATTTCTGTTTCATCTACATAGATGACCTCCTTATTGCTTCTGAAACCTTTGAGGAACATCTCAAACATCTTAGGACTGTTTTTGAGCGTCTTTCCGATGCTGGTCTCATTATCAACGTTGATAAATGCAACTTTGCTAAAACCAACGTTGACTTTCTCGGACATTCTATTGATTCATCTGGAATCAAACCTACTCCTGAACGTGTCGATGCTATCAATCGTTTCGAACGTCCTGAAACAGTTATGCAACTCCGTCGTTTTCTCGGAATGATTAACTTCTACCGCCGATTCATTCCTCACGCTGGTGGCAATCAAGCCATTCTCAACGATTTCCTTAAAGGTTCCAAAAAGAATGACAAACGTGTCATTCAATGGTCCGAAGACGCCATTCAAGCCTTCGACTTATGCAAGCGGCAACTCAGTGAGGCTACAACTCTTTCTCACCCCTTACACTCTGCCCAACTTGCCGTTATGGTCGACGCTTCCGATAAGGCACTTGGCGCTGTTGTCCAACAAAAAATTAACGACTGTTGGACACCACTTAGTTTCTTCTCTGTGCGACTCGATGAAACGCAACAGAAATACAGCGCTTATGATCGCGAACTCCTTGCAGCTTACTCTGCAATTAAACACTTCCGTTATCTCCTTGAAGGTAGAACCTTCACACTCTTTACCGATCATAAGCCACTCATTTACGCTTTGTCGCAGAACCCTGCCAAAGCTAGTCCTCGCCAATTCCGCCATTTAGATTTTATCAGTCAATTCACGACTGATATTCGCCACATTTCTGGAATCGATAATGTAGTCGCCGATACACTTTCTCGTGTCGAGCAAATATCAATTCCAGAAAACATTAACTACGACGAAATTGCTGACGCTCAGTTCAACGATAACGAACTAAAGGAATTAGTGGACACTAGTCCCACACTTCAATTCCGATCCTTTCCAGTATCGTTTGGCAATTCTAATGCCAAAACTATTTTATGTGATACCTCTTCTGGTAATCCACGACCTTTTATTCCAAAGCAATTTCGTCAATCTGTTTTCAATAGTCTCCATAATTTATCTCACCCAGGAGTCCACAGTTCTGTCAAACTCCTAACTGAAAAAGTCATTTGGCCATCCATTAAAAAGGATGTACGACAAATGGCTCAGAACTGCCTGGCTTGCCAAAAGGCAAAAGTTTCTCGCCATACTCAATCTCCTTTAGGTAACTATCCTTCCACTTCTCAAAGATTTTCCGAGATTCACATGGACATTATTGGTCCACCTCCTACCTCTGAGGACAAACGCTATTGTGTCACAATTATTGACCGCTATACTCGATGGCCTGAAGCCATTCCTATCTCGGATATCACAGCTGAAACGGTAGCATCAGCTCTCTACTCCAATTGGATTTCTCGTTTCGGAGTACCTTCAGTAATCGTCACTGATCAGGGCTCCCAATTCGAATCCAATCTCTTCAGCGAGTTGTCAAAACTTATCGGTTTCGAACGCAAACGAACTACAAGTTACAATCCTAAATGTAACGGCCTCATCGAACGTTGGCACCGAACTTTAAAATCTGCGATAATGGCCTACGACAGAACGGATTGGACGCGTATATTACCGTCAATACTACTCGGTTTACGAACCACTTTCCGTGAAGACTTCCAATCTTCATCGGCAGAGCTTGTCTATGGTACTAACATCCGTCTTCCTGGTGAATTCTTTACCGAAAACTCCACTTCTACTCCTCAATCTGACTTCGTTTCTCAATTGAAACAACATTTCAACCACCTTCGTCCCTCTATTGCGTCAAGACACACTTCTCCTAATGTTTTCGTCTCCAAAAATCTCCAGTCTTGTTCGCATGTCTTCTTACGTACTGACTTAGTACGTAAATCTCTTCAACCTCCATACGAAGGTCCTTTCCAAGTCATCAGTCGCGATGATAAAAATTTCGTTATTGACCGTAAAGGTCAACACATTCGAGTTTCCATCGACAGATTAAAACCTTGCTTTAGGGAACAATCTGAAGATGACTTAACTCAAAACTCACCTACTTTGAGTACTGATCTCAGTCGCGCAGACGAAACTTCGTCTTCTACAGATAAAGTCCATTCTACTCTTCCGGACACATCCTCGTCTTTCCCTTCTACCTCTGAAGATGCGAGGAAACGCGACGCCAAAACGACTGTTTCAACTAAGAAGGTCAGATTTAATCTCATTCCTCAAACTCAGATATTCCACCCTGCATCTACAATTACGCGAGCAGGTAGAACTACTCGTACCCCTGCTCGTTTCCTTCGTGCTGTAGCACAATAAATTCTATATCGTCCCATCTTCGATGGAACTAGGGGGGGAGTGTTGTGGCAATAGCTTCCAAAATTATTTGAAAATTTTAACTCCTGCTTTTGATTAAAGAAAGAAAAGTGGCCTGGAAAAACGGATTGTTAAAAAAAAAAAAGTATATATTGTTTTTGGTTCTATGTTAGCAACGCCGTTATTATTATATAATTAC
Source organism: Diogma glabrata (assembly GCA_963693315.1). Lineage (NCBI taxonomy): Eukaryota > Metazoa > Arthropoda > Insecta > Diptera > Cylindrotomidae > Diogma > Diogma glabrata. The sequence goes on from OY856188.1 coordinate 132,934,090, forward strand.
ATAGAAAGTTTATTTAATTAAAAATGTAAAATCTCCATTGTTGAAAATTGTTAAACAACACTCAGGATTTAAAATATTAATATTAATGTAATTTCAATACTTTTTGAAGATCATTATGTTATTTATATAAACAATATAAACATCCTGTACAAATAAAGTTTAATTAATATATCTGTGTACAGTGATCACTAAATGCAGAATTTGGTGAAAAGTTGTGACATCACAAAATAAAGTTTATAAATGTGATTACATATTAGAATGTATCATTAAATAATCGTGTTATATTCACATTGTTGGTGCATCTAAAGTCTCTCATTTATTTGTGTCTGAACTACCGCTCTGGAACTTAAACATATTATTTGTTCCTTTTGGATATACAAATTTTTCACAACAACAACCGCGACTAGAATTATTATTACATCACTCTACTCAACTCTACTATCAACATACATCTCAAGTTCATCTTCATCAACTGGAATTCATCTTCAAAACTTCATCTCCACTCAACTCTAGCTACCAAAGATTTACACAAAAATCTCGTGACTTTTATCTAAAATATAGTTGTCTAAAAATTTGTAGATTAGAAAATTTCCTACAAAAACATTGTATCTTTATAAATTTTCAAATATTTAAAGCGGCATCCTATGTTTAATTACAAATATTCGACACAGTGAAGGTGCAAATTCTATACCTAACAACTTTTTAAATCATATTTTCTCGAAGACCGTTCGTCTTAACCGTTAAACGAAAAAATGTAATGCAATGTTTTTTGTAGAAACTTTTTTTTATGTTACAAATTTTAAGACTATCTTTTTTCGATATCTTTTTTCGTTAACGAGATATATGCGAAAACCCATTTTGATGACATTTAATCCCGCGTAAAACTTTTAGCGGCACACGTTTCGATGGGGGCTTTTGAGATATTGTTTATCACATTTTTTACTCTTTACTCTAATTTTTCCAAAGTACAATGTCCTTATTGACTGTATCATATATGATGATCTGGATTCATTTCAAAATTTCACAAAATGGCGGCGGAGTCGCCCGAGCACCTGTTTATTTGAATCTTAAATAACTTTTATCCGTCCTTTTAATCTTATTGAGACTTGGTGTATAAGGTTTTAGTACTGTTTTGAATATGTCTATGTATCAACTTCCAGTTTGTTACTTTCTTTTTTCGTTAAAACGTTTTTGTTTTTAATTTTTTAAGCTGACAAATCGATTTTCATGCAACGTTGGTAAAAGGTTTCAACAATTATGAGAAAGAGTTTGATAGCTTTTTGGGCACATTGAACAAAGGCTTGGAGTCCACCATACAACATGTAATATTTTCACTTGGTTTTTATGTTTGTTGGGAGCATACAACATTTAATCGTGAATTAATTTTGATGACACTTTGAGAAAAGACGCAAATATGTATGGTATGAAGCTGATCAGGCTTTGAGCCATATTGAACAAAGTGGTGGGGGATATCCCAGCATAATGTTTTTGAAAGCCCGATAACATCTGCACTTGGTTGCAATACTCCTTCTTGTTTGTCCTTCAAATCTTCTGTTTTTAAATTATTTTTGTCAAATATCAGTCAATATGGCGATATTTGATTTGGTAACGTATTCTTCTTGTAGGATTTATCTGTAGGTTTTAGAAATATTTTCGAGCTGTAAACATTCGTACATTAAATATAAAATATAAACAAATACGTTAATTTGTAACAAAAATTTAGTTATTGTTTTTATTTTTCTTAGATTGACGGTTTGTGGTAACAGTTTATAACAGAGTTCAGAAGAATTCAGTTGACATTTAACATATATTGAGATTACATAAATTTTATTTTCAATTTCGGAATACTTCATTTAATGGTAATTGAATTATCAATTTATATTTAATTTCTTTATATAGTTTTTGTTTTCTATCAATTTATTATGTTAAATGTTATTCCGTAAAAATTTATTACAGCCATTTTTTATAAAATTTTTTTAAATATTTTATTTTATTTATATATTAGATTTAAATTTGGTTTAAAATTTTTGAATCTAAATGGAATTGTAAATAATGTAGACCAATTAATGTATACATTGTGTGTTGGTAAATATCAAGAAAACTGTACCACTAATTGGTAGGCGAATTTTGTAATTCATAAAAACAAACAAAATTAAGTTAAGCTTAAAAGTTAAACGAGAAGTCTAATAATTTTTGGCAGAATCCAAAAATACTCCAAAAATACTCCAATAGCTTAAAACATTCTGTATAATTTTCCATCAAAATTTTGGTTCTTTTTGTATAAAACTGTTTCTGCAAATAAAATTATGATTAAAATTGAATTTGATTAAAACGCAATATGTACCGATTAAACGAGGACCCTGACACCATTATATCACAAATGGTGAGTGCCCTGCTCTTTCCACACTTCTATGCAGTACAACGCACTACTTCTTCGTTTCTTACCTCTTTCCCTTTAGGTTCAAATATGACAATAATTTTTAATTCACTAGATTTAAATATTGAAAATTTTGAATTATATATTAGAGATTTTTTGAGCACTTAAACTCAAGCAATTAAGTATTTTGAATTTTTCAATTCGAAAGTATATTTTGGATTTTTCTCAGAGTAAAACTCCATTTTTCTCTTATACGTGTTTCGGATTGGGATTCGAACTATCCTCATCCGTGCCATGCATAAAATACATCATAAAGTGTACAATTACCTCATAAAGAATTCCCTAACCAAAGTGTTTTATAAACCTGAAAGGACTAAAATTTGAACAAAGAATAATTAATTTATTTTTAAAAGTATTAAAGTTGGTTGTTAGTTATTAAAGGCGCAAGGTGCACTAGTATTTGAAGTTAGGTGGTGAACTTAGCCAATGTACAGTATTGCTAATGTTTGTCAAAGTACATTGTACAGCTTTTCATATATATTTTTAATGGATACAATCATATTATGCATCACTAAATAATAAGAAGACACAAAATCCTGAAAACAAGATAGTTAATTTTGCGAAAACTAAAACTTGCAGTTGAAAATTAAGAAAATTACTTTGCATAATTATTGAGTAAATTTGTGAACTTGCGGATTTTGTTTTTAAAGTTTATCTTACTTAACCCACATTATTCGCGGAACGCTTTGCTTTGAACTCCACCGTTTTGGAATCTTCTAAAGAAATTCCTCAAATCCAGTCTTTAGGAGTCAATATAAAAGAATTGCATTTCAAACCAAAAATTGTCGCAAAACTTTTAATACCTTCCAATACCTTACTCTCAGTTCCTTTTAAAAAAACGTGAGCACTATATTCAGATACATCCAAATTTTTGGAAGACGACTATTTAATATTTGACAGCCAATACGCTTTGAGAAACAAAAGATCAATAACCGATCTATTGAACTATGCAGTACATCTTTGATAAAGGTGGTGAAACGTACATTATCGAATTAGACATCTCAAAAGCATTTGATCAAATCTGGGATGCCAACTAAATCAATAAGCTCGTTGCATACGCTTTTCACTCCACAATCGTGAAGTTTATTCAAAGTTTTCTGTCTAACCGATACATTTCGTTATCTATAGATGGCCTTTCTTCTGAGTCTAAATTAACAAACATTTTATCTTACAATTACAATCAAGCCACTTTTATGTAAATATTAAAAAATTTCTATCATTTAAATAGTACTTTCGGTACATCAGTGCCAACATTTTTCATTTCGTCTCTTCTTCGAAGTCACTGATGGAAGAGTATTTGTGGTAATTTTGAAGTTTGTTTTTGAAATTTTAAAAGAGATTGCCTTGATTTTCGGTTTTTTTCTTGAATAAATTTTTTTGTTTTAAAAATTGAGATTTAAGAAATCTGTCTTATTATTACAATGTTAGTTTTGTCTGATCTAAAATAATTTTGTGTTTATGTTATTATGAACTCTAAATACAAGGAATAATTATTTATTATGTTCCATAAACAATTATGTTCAACCATTAATTATGTTCAACCAATAATTAGAAAAACCTTTTCAAGAACGGGATTGTGTTTTATTAAGTGTTGTAATTACATCGTTGGTATCACTTATAAATAAGGAAATTTTATTCAATTAAATAATATCTATTTCTGAGAGACAGTATACAGGATTCCGGCTTTAAAAGAAGAAATCAAAACTATATTAAGAACACGCAGTAAAATATACGGTTTGCTAACGAAGATTTACCATAACTTATTTAACTTGTAAATAATTCAACAAATACGATTATCTGGATGGTAAAGTTTTTTCATGTTTTGGTTAGAGCCCTTCATATTTCCCTCGAATTCTAAATAGGTATTCTACTTATAAAATATCACTCGTATTTTTAATTTTAATGAAATTTGAATTTAAAGAAAAATAAAATATCAATTTAGTTAATCGTCAGAGAATTTTCAAACATTAACAATTGTTTAACCGATTAAAAAGTATGAACGGCGATATAAATTTATCGACTTTAAAGAAAAACAACGATAAAAAAAACCAAAATTACTTTGACCGAGATAACTTTGTTGTTTTCTATCGTTGTTTTTTGGAAAGCATTAGTTTTGAGATTGACATAATCTGGCGCTACTTTCTATACGTTTTTGGATGAAGAAAACAACAACAACAACCAAAAATGAAAAAACGACGATAACGGATAAAAACAATCATGTAAATTAGTAGACTAAGTCTATTAAGAGAGAACAGATCCGCAGATCAAGTCCGCGGACTTGTCCGTCGGTTTTGATACGTCGGATCTGTCCACTAACGATCGGACTGGCTGCCGACTCGTTTCAGTGTGTAAGTAATTATTTTTTAAGTATTCTTTAGTTAAATATCAATCCTAGATAGCTTATAAATCGGACATCGAACATTTTTCGAAATCGAATCGAAAAGCCATTAACATTTTAATTACCTAATAATAATTGCTTATCCTAAAATAATAAAACAATATAGATTTTATCCCTTTTTTGTCCATTTAGACCTCAATAACCCTGCTACAGCAGCATGCTATTTTCTTTTGTCAAACATATTAAACTTCATAGATTTGTTAATGAAAAGCAAATCTTAGACTAAACTGTTTTGATAAATCCGTGGTCCACCAAAATAGCCGTCAATTTAATTTATGTCGAACCTGGTCCACGTCTGTAAGAAGGATTTTATGCCATTAACACAAAGATCTGGTCCGATGAAGAACTTGGCTCGCGGTTCGTTATAAAGTGAACAATTTTACGTTAGTAGAGAGCGGCAGATCGGACCAAATCCGGCAGATCGATCCGACGGAGCAAGTCCGATGATAAGTCATATCGTGATGGTTTGCTAATTAGGTATGACATTTTAATTTTTAGCGCGTTTTTTACATTCTTCGTTTTTGGTTAGGAAAAGAATTTTCACATATATTTTTCAACAAAACTGTAAACATTTATTATATTCTTGATAAAATTCGTTTTCTATTAAAATTTTTACCTAAAAAATCACATGAAACATAAATTACTTAGGTTTAACGCGTTAACATTCTCGATCCAAAAGTGAAAGTCTTACCGCCACTTTTCTTGGCATTTCTTTACGTTTTAGGACCTACTGTTTTTAAAAAAGTAAAAAAATTATATATGTCTGTCTGCTGGCCGCCCGTTACAACCATTGTTACAGAGAAAACCGCTGAAGCGATTTCAAAAAATGGTTTCTCTAAAAATTGGTAACCTTAATGGTAAAAGCCGAAAGGACGATGTGTTCGATAACTGTACCGGAAGTGCGTCAAAAAATCGTTAATTGTGTCAAAACAATCGTTAAGTGTGTTAAAACAAGAAAATTTGCATATCGACGGGTACAGTTCATTTACGTGTAACTACATTTTATAAAAATTGAACAGTAGTTACACGTAAATGAACTGTAGCCGTTGATATGTTTTGCTTAAAAAGCATTCATGTTCAGTAACCTTAAATATGGAGAAATTTTGATGGTCGGCATTGGTATGTGGGACCAGGAGCTTGATTATTTTAGTATGGGCGTGTCAAAAAATACCGTTAAGTGTGTCAAAAGAATGATTTTCATTTACTTTTATACCCAATTTTTTGGGAAAAAAAATTGTTTATTTGTATGACATGAAAAGTAATTGAACATCGAATTTTACATAGAGTATGGTTCTATCCAGTTTCAACTCCTCCTCCCACTTATAGGAACAGTTGGAAAATACCAAGTTGTTACAGATTAAATGTCGTTTTTTAGCAAAAATAAAATTGTAATTATTAGGAAGATGTTTCTTGAGTAATTTTTTGTGTGATTCCAAACTTCTGAATTACCAGGAACAGTTGGAAAATAAGTTTCAATTTTTGATTTTGTAATTTTTGTAATATTTTTAAAATTTTGAAAAAAGTTGAATTTTTGATTTTGTTATAATTTTTTGCAATATTTTTAGAATTTTGGGAAAAGTTTGAATTTTTGATTTTGTTATATTTTTTGGAATATTTTTAGAATTTTTAAAAAGTTTAAATTTTTGATTTTATTATAAGTTTTGGAATGTTTTTGGATTTTTGAAAAACGTTTAATTTTTTGATTTTGTTATAATTTTTGTAAAATTTTTAGAATTTTGGAAAAAGTGGAAAGTTTTGATCGTTTTTGAAAGTTTTGAAAGTTTAAAGTTTTGATTTTGTTATAATTTTTGCAATAATTTTAGAATTTGAAGAGTTTCAATTTTTGGTCTTGTAATAATTTTTGGAATATTTTTAGAATTTTGAAAAAGTTAAATTTTTTGATTTTATTATAATTCTTGGAATGTTTTTGGAATTTTGAAAAAAGTTTGTATTTTTGCATTGTTCTAATTTTTGCAATCATTTTAGAATTATGGAAAAAGTTTGAATTTTTGATTTAGTATTAAGTTTTTTTTCTTGTACCTACTGTTACCATAAATTTTTTGTTTAATATGCATCGCTGCCCAAAACTAAAAACAATCTCCTCATAAAAACCATTTGCCGAAGCTATATAAAAATCCTTAACCCGAACCGAAGTCTTGATATCTCAGATCCTTGAGATTTCAGCCACTTCATATTTTCAAACTTAAATCTAATCATTTAAAGAAAAGGAAAATTGTATTTGTTTAAATTTGTTAATAAATGTTACTGTTTCAATGAAAACTAAGTGTGTTTTCATGATTTGATTGTTATATTTTGTTCCCTAGGGAGAAAAAGAAACAATTCGCTTCCGCAAATGAGGGAGCGGAATTCAACTTTATACACAACTCGTGCAAAACAATATTTGTCATGGAGTGCTACAAATTTTCATTTTTTTTCATGAATTAATATTATTAAAACAAACAAAATATTTTTGATAGATAGGGCATGGGTCAAGCGGTCCTAAAGTAGGATGTGAAGTTAAACAACCTTATCCAGTTGTACAAAAAACTGTTTTTGTCTTTTGTAGGTACGAGTTTCTTGATATTTATTATACTTTTGAAATTGAAAATTGTTATTTGTTGAATTAAATTTTTTGGATAATATTATAATATATGTTCTTTAAAATTTTGTTTTTTAATTTTACTAGCACTATAGAAAGGCATTTTTTATATGTTTGAAATATCATTTTGAAATACCTGTTAAATTTCAAATTAAATTTTTTTTAATTATTTAATTTTTGTTTTGTGATTATTTAAGATTTAAATATAATATTTTCAATTTAAAACTTTTATTTTAATATGTATATATAAATTTTGTTTAATGATTAATATTATGATTGTTCATTTGATTAATATTAACTAGATTAATTAATATGTGTAAGGTTTATGTTTTTTTTTAAACTTAAATAATAATTATCAACAATAAATAGAATGGAAATTTATTTAAGCTTAAATAATAAATATTATTCTATTTTGAACTTATTTGTGGTTTGTGAGCGATTTTATTAGTGTTCAATTTCTATTTCTTTAATTTAGTATGATGAGAAAAAAAATACCTCTAATATTATTACTGTTGCTTTGAGAAGAAGTTAAAGGTATTTATAATGAACAAAATAATGCAATTGTTTAAAACACTATTTAAAATAAATTATATCACTTGCTAATAAAATGAAAAATGCGGTAGTTACTTTCAATTTTTGTATTTTCTAGTTGGAAAACTCTTGTAAGTTTACTATTTACTATTTATTTTGTAAAAATTAACGATGTGATTCTTCGTTTACAAAATCGTGAAAATGTGATATTATCAAGAAATACAAGAAAAATTGGTTTCAAAACAACAAACCAAATCTTAGATTATTGCTAAAATATTTTAAGTTAAACAGAAAGAACAATTCGATATATAATAATTCGATTTAATATTTGTTTTATTTTATTTTGATAATTAACTTTTATTTTAAAAATTTTAAACAATTATTATCAACATTAAGTTTTACATTGTAAAGAAGAATAAAATTTATTAAACATAAAATTTGTTAATATATTTAAATTATGATATATGTATTTACAATTTTTTATCTTTGGTATAATTAGCTGTATGTTTATTTAAATAAAAATTGTAAAAAAAATTACAGCGTTCGAAAATAAGGAAATGAGCTTGTTATGGAAGCCCGCATAAAAATTCATTTCCCTGTTATCATTTTATTTACACAAATTGTAATACTAAGCTTAAACATAATTTGTAATTTTATAACTTTATCTGTTAATATTTTTACAAAATGAATAAATAGTTTGTTATTATTTATTAACAGTTTCTACCGTGTTTATATTGAACCGAGAATATAAATATTTTACATGCTTTAAAATGACATCTGTTTATGAAACTTATCCTTAAATAGTAGATCTTTGCGTTTTTAGTAGTCAAACTTGAGTTTAATATTTTAATGTCATATATAGACCAGTAGTGGGCAATAATTTTTTGAACAGCGACAAAGTGTTGACATTATAAAATTTTTTACAATTTTCTTCTGATAAAATTCAAATATTTGTTACCTAGAGCTTTATGGCATTAGTGTATATGGATAGTGGTATTACTAACTAGGTATGAAAATAAATTTTCTTAAAATTTGTTTCCGAAAAATTTCAACTTCAGAATACCAATATAAAAAGAAGGTCAATTTCGAAACCAGTTCTCTTTTATCCCTTCAATTATCTTCTATGGGTGCTTTCCAACGACAACTTATTTGTGGAACGTAACTTAATCTAAACTTATTCGAATAGGTATGCTGGCGAGGTGACTTATTTTGTATCTCTTTTTCCATAAAAATCTAATCTGATATGTCATAAATACTTTCTAGTTTATTTAGTTAATATCTCACTAATTTGATCAAACGTTCTTATAAATCAGATTTAAACTCACATAAATGTAGACATTTTTGTCTTGAATGATTTTTTGACATTTTTAATATGGCGGCAAATAAGTAATAAGTATCAAATAAGTCGTCGTTTGGAAAGCACCCTTTGGAGCAAATAATTAAAAAAAATAAAAAACCTGTGACAATTATAGTATTTATATTTTTGATCGTACGACAAAATTAATATCTTAAACATTGTTCTATTTTCGTGTAAGATATAAAGACATAACCTAAAAAAATGTTGCTTGTCACTAGCACATTAGAAAAATGAATTTTAAAAGTAAGTTTTAACGATAATTAATTACAATTAGATTAATTTGACTATTTTAACATTTTTATCAACAAAACTTAACTTTAAAATTCATTTTTCTAATATTTATAATATAGCCAAATTTTCTAGGTTATGTTTAATATATTTCCCAAAAATAGAACAATGTTTAAGCAATAAGTTTTGTCGTACGATCAAAAATATTGTCGTACGATAGAAAATTGCTACCGCCCCTCAACAAATTAATTACGAAAATTTTACAATTCTATTATATCCTAACGTAATGTTGTTGTTTGTTTATTATTTTATTACGTACTAGTATGTAATAAATTAATAAACTACCCAATGCGGTCATGAAAATTGTTTCTAATATTTTTTCAGGGTTCACAACGCTCCTTATATCATTCTTTTACTCCATTCTTTCCAGGTGTATTACTTAAAAGTAAAATATTATATTTCTAAATACAGGAATGAAATAAAAAATATCGTTCTTAGTTCTTACTCCTAAATTGATATAAGTATTTACTTTCAAATGCCCATATACTGCATTTGTATTTCATATTAGATGATTTGTTTGGTTTTAAAAATTAGGCTTAATTTCATGTCCAACTAATTGTTTTGATCAATTAAATACATATGCAAGAATTATAATAAAAATAAATAAAAAGTATAACGAAAGAAAAAAAAATAAAATCGTGTCCAAAAAAGTGAAAAAAAAAATAAAAATTTTAGTCTTACGAGTAAGAACGAAACAAAAAATAAAAGAATTTGTACTTGTTTGTTAATACAATTTTAAGGACCGCAAAGACGTTCAGGTAAAATAAAATTAAAAATTCTTTTTTGTTGTTTTATTTATTTTTAAAAATGTATGTAGAGCTTGCTTTATTTTCTAACAACAAAAAACAACCAAAATGATGCAAACAATGGTAGCAGTGTATGAAGAAATAACAAAAAAGCATAACATACTCCTTCACAAGCTTTGATTAGTCTCGCTCGCTATGGTTAAAAAATTATTTGAATGGATTACGATGTTAAGATTTTTCTACAAAAGTATAGTAAAAACTCCCACAGAATGATAAAATATACATATCGATCGAATGATACCATTAAACGGTTGTGAGGAGCAACTATGAGTTAGAGAATTAAATAGCTTAACAGTTAAATTGCTTCATTTGGATAGTCACAGCTTATGTATATTGAGATTACTATACACAACAAACAGTTTCTAAAATATTATAATATCTTTACATTTTAAAATTAAGTTAGTTGTGCAACCCAAATATCTCTAATTTAAGACGACAGAACGTTAAACTCAATAAATCAAAACGTTTGAACATATTCAAAGCCTGATTATGTGACGTTATATGCAATAAATAATGAACCTTGCCATATGCAAAAAGATAGATTAGTGTTTTGAATAAATTTTTTTAAATTTTTTTATATGAAGTTTTATATTTTAAAATAAGCGCTAAGCTTTAATAGTTATTTATTTATCTAGAACGAAAAGTGAGATTTTAAAGTACAAGCGAGTTGGTTACGGCCGAGGCGTGTAGCCGAGGCCGAAATTACTAGTGAGTACCTTTAAAAACACTTTTGGTTTGAGGTAAATACAAAATTTTATTTCATACTGGTAATTTGTTAAAATAAAAAGAAATGAGTTTTAAATTTTGCTCAAAAAGTTGAACTTTAATGTCCTAGGACTTTATAAAATTTTATAAAGTCCTAGGAAGTTAAAGTTCAACGTTTATGGTACAAAAAGATGAACTTTAACGTCCTAGGACTTTATAAAATTGTATAAAGTCCTAGAACAGTATGAAATAAAAAAATTTTCCATAGCGAGTTTTATTTTTCAAAATGTCTTTAAGAATTCCCGATTCGTCAGTGCTAAAAAACAATTAGGCTTGTAATATAGAAAGTTTTGCTAATACTCAAAGTTAAGTTTTTTTAAGGGCAAACACTAATACTAAGTTTATACCACCGATACTTTAATAGAATAATAGTTTTTTGCTATTAAACTATCGATACATTGGGCGTTTATACCACAAACTAGTATTATTCTATCTGAGGTATAAGCGCTCAGAATAATATTGACAGAATACGGCTACCGTTTCTCAAATTTGTTTATGAAATCTGATCAATCGAAAAGTATTTCAACAAAAAACTATACCAATATTAATTTAAAATTAAAACTAAATTTTGAGAGATTTTGATGTTGCACCTTTTTTACAATCGCATGAAATTGTCTTTAAGATTTTACGTGTTAACGGTTACAATTTTTTTGAATGCACTATTATACTATCGATCAAAAGCAAAATATCAAATAACTATCTGTCAAAGTAAAGAGGTATTATTCTATCCGGCTACACCATAATAGTTTAATAGCTATTATTCTATTATACTACCATGGTGTAAACTTACTGTAAGTTTACACCAGTACACCAGTAGGTACGCACTATTCTTATTAGGTCGACTATGGTCGGTGTAAACAGTTTTCAAAAGAGTATAGTAGAATTTTTTTGCCAGCGAACACGAAATTTGTTTGTTATGCGCATATTGTTTGCACATTCAGTGTCTCGATTAAAATATTAAAAAAACTAGTGGGGTCCCATTGAAATGGACAAAAAAACGCATAAATTTAATAAATTACTATTGAAATTCAACCAATTATAATAGAAAACCAAAAACTAGTAAAAATATTAATGATTTTGTAGGCAATGTAACAAAATTTTGATAATTGAAAGTAATTATAATAAAAATAGCAACGCCTATGGAAACAAATATCACAACAAACAAATGGTACGAACTAGAAGTAGAAATTTAACTAATATAATTGTTTTGAAAACAAATTTATCCCAAAATAAATAATACATCTCTGTTTTACTTTTTGTCTCATCTTTTATCTCTTGTTGCGTCCTATCTGTCAAAAATTCGGTGGCAAAAAAATTCTATATACGTACCAAATATTTGGTAGGATGATTTGCAACGTATCAAATTAGGTACCTAGCAAATAGGTATTATTTTTACGGTGTGAACACTAAAATTTTTTATGACATTTAAAATAAAAATAAATCAACTTATTTTATAAATATATATTTATGTTTAATGTGATTTTTTTACCGAAATTAAAAGCAAAAGAATTTTAGCAAGAATAAAATAAATAACAAATTGGTTTTTGTATATAGTTGCAAGTTTCCTTTTTGATTTTACATTAAAAAACTATTTTTCAAAATGCATGGAACAAAATTTTTTTCAATTTAGAGGAAAGATATACAAACAAAAAATTTTGGAACATGCATGGGAAGCAAAATCGCTCCATATCTCAGCAACGTTTTTCTATCCCATTTTGAAAAGGAAATGGAAGCAACATCGCCAATTTTTCCAAGAATATGGAAGAGATACGTTGATGATATTTTTGCAGTTATCAGACGAGAAGATATAACACCTGTCTTAAGTCTCCTCAATAACAAATATCCAACTATTAAATTCACAGTGGAAGAAGAAAGCAACGGAGTTCTACCCTTTCTTGATATCAAAGTAATAAGAAAAGGAAACAAGGTTAAACTGGGCATCTTTCGGAAACCAACAAACACCAAACGGTTTATAACATCTGATTCGCTTCACAACGGCAGTTATAAAAAAGCAGCCTTCAACTCTTTAGTGTATAGACTATACAACATTCCCATGGAAAGGAAAGAGTTTGAAGAAGAAGAAAAATATATAATGGATGCAGCCAGAATCAATGGATACCCAGAAACGTTCATCAAACAAATTTTCACCAACCACAAAAGAAACCATACATTAAGAAACCTAACAACTTTAAAGAAGATACAAAACAACAGTCAACGAAGAATATGTCTGCCGTTTTATCCAAGCATCACAAATAAAATAGGAAACCATTTAAAAAAACACAATATCCAAATCGCAACAAGAAGCACAACTTTAGGGAACTTACTAAATAGCTATAAGGACCAGGAACAGTCTTCGGAAAAGTCGGGCATTTACCAAATCAGCTGCAAGAGCTGCGAGAAAAAGTACGTGGGGCAAACATCTAGGAAATTCTCTACCTGGTTAGAAGAACATTGCAAAGCAGTTACGAAAGGAAACGTCAATAAATCCAGTGTGGCGCTTCATATGGTCGAAAACCCAACACATGCAATAGATTTAGCCAATTCCAAAATTATAAAAACAGTTCGGAAAAATTGGGAACTAGACGCATATGAATCGCTATATATTGAAAAACACAAACCAAATATCATGAACTGCGAAGAAAAACAAAACGTCATAACATCAGACTTATTTAACCTCATTAAATAAAATTATAAAAAATAATCATAATCAAACTGTAACTTCTCAATATTTAGCTTCAAGATGTTTAATTCATAAATTCATTTCTATTTTGTATTGTTTAAATTCACAACGCCCACAATTTTTGTACTTATCCTTATTTTATTATACTTAAAACAATTGTTATTTTTAAAATGTTCGAATTTCGGTTTTTCCCACATTAATTTAATTAGCTTACGGAAGTTTCGTTGTCAAGGAAGGAATTTTTAAATTTAGTTGTAAATATTTTCTCTCTGAGGATGATCGAAAGATTGAAACACGTGTAAGAGAAATAAGAAAATTAAAATTGTTTTTTAGAAGTTAGATTAAAATATATATTTAAAATAAAATAAAAATATATTTGTGTTGAATTTTGAAAAATAGTTTTTTAATGTAAAATCAAAAAGGAAACTTGCAACTATATACAAAAACCAATTTGTTATACTATAGTGATTTTACCGCACTCCAAAACCAAAAATTAAATTTTAATAAAATAAATGTTCAAAGTTTTTTATAAAAAATATGTATGAAATTTGTTTTTTTCTAACCAAAAAACTAACATTGAAAAAGACGCGCTAAAAATTAATATGTCATGCCTTATTAATAAGAGTTTACATCTCCGTATCAAATTTAAAAAGTATGATGGTGAAAATGGCTAGCAAATTTGATACGTAGCAAAATAGATACCGGTGTAAACTTAGTGTAAACTATTATCTAAACTAAAACATATATTTTGACTATATTCCCTCACCCAAAACCTCCTTTATTCTTCAATCCCAATTCATTGACGCCATATGAAAAAAACAATGAACATTGCCATATGCAAAAATTAGTGTTTTTGATTAAATTTTTTTCAATTTTTTTAATATTTAGTAAATTTTTTTTTTACTATTTTAGTAAATTTATTTATGTCGAAAAATATGAATACGTACAATTAATTAATATACCAAAAAAAACGTCCTTATCTGAGTTTTGATCTAAATCTGTTGTAATCGAATCTGAAATATTTTGTATATTGTAACTTGATTCGGCAATAGAATTATCATTGTAATTTGTTAAATCAACTGTTTCTTCTCTATTTAACGGTATATAATCCAAAACCGTATTTTGTTTTTCTTTAACACTTTCGTTGTTTTTTGCTGGGTTGCCAATATCATCATCGCAATCAATACAAATTACAGAATTCTGTAATCGTTCTATAATAATACAATCATCTTCTTGACGTTGTTTTATTTGAACTCTTAACTCCTCCATTCTTGAACTTAGCGAACTACGAGATTTTATATTATTTTGTCTTGTCAAAATCGATGATTGATCCAGCAAAAGATTCACTCGAAATTTATAGTTTATGTAAAAACCAAATGTAAATTTTAAGGCTAGCTACGATTTGTTTTCAAAGACCTACTCCTTTGCCTATCCCGAAAATATTGTACGAAAATATGGAGTTTTATTTTTCCAGATGGCATTAAACATTTTTTGATTTTTTTATATTGAGTTTTAATTTCAAAATGGCGCTACAAGTTCACGATTTTTTTGTGCTAAAAAATGAATCAGGTTTATATATAGGGGGTTTTGCCCTCACCCCTTAAGTAAAATCAAACAATATTTAAGGTTATGTATTATTATTAAGATATTTAACTTTGTTTTTAAAAATTTCTTTTTATATTGTTCGATTCGCACACGGAAGTTTTATGCAAAACGTTAACTCAAACCAGTGGCGCAGCGACATACGGGTTTAATCGGGTTTAAACAATTGAAAATTTTAAAGTTTCTGCAATCTAGAAGAATTGCTCTAATATTCTAATATTAAGATTTTTTTCCCTGGTATCTTACGAATGAATTGAACAGTTGCTTTCTTTTCGTTCCACAGAACCCCACCACCCACTATGTTGTCATAGTGATAGCACACATACTCACTAGCACACATACTCAAAATGTTGACTGCCAGCTGCATCTCACGATGCGTACTATAAGTGATACTATCAGATCCACCCCTTTGCGGCCCCTGTGCTAAGCAGTATCGCTCCACCTGCACTCAGATGCTCGCATGCTCTCATGCGTAAACATAAAAAGGTAACCAACAACATCACGTTACCCTTGCACGAATATTACGGTGACCACACTCGTTGTCGATTGAAGTCAAGAAAGCCTCCTCATAAAACTGCCAGCAACCTGCTGGCAACTAATTTTAATATCTTGCATGCCTGGGATACCTCCTGGCATCATTGTATGTGTATCCATGTTTTTTTAGCTAGATTTCGTAGAAGAGTCTACTTATTTTAAGTTTAATTTTTAATGTGTCACAAAAAAACCATACGCTAAATAAAAAAAAAAGTGATACAATAATTTGGAAAAAATAACAAATATTATGTTAAAGGTAGCATGTTCCACATATTTTTATTTCAAAATTTATGCAAATTTATAATTTTAATTTAGAATAAACATTTTTTTTAAATATTTTGCTTGCGGCGAATAAAAAATAATATATGATGCACGGACGTAAGCTATTTTGGACTTAATGTGGATGCAAATCTCGGCTAGCGCCTTGACTTGCAAACTCCACATACGTTCAAAATCTTTAGCTCTACCTCCTAGCATCATAATGTACTATTCTGGCGTCTTTTATTTATGCCCACTGGTCTACTATTTTGTCTACTATTCTTTCTTTATGAGTACATCTGTAGACCTATTCCTGTACATCGTGAAATAGGAATTGAGAAATAAATTACAGCAATTTTTTCATAACTTCCGTGCCACGGGAAATAACAATTTCGTAGATCGGACAATAGATAGGATCGGACAAAACAAAGTGTCCTGGAAGTTGTTCTAAATACAAAACAAAATCAATTGTGTTAGAATAGTTAAAATGATATCTAACGCCTTGATATTTTAAGGAATTTGATTAATCAGGAAAATCCTTTTTCATCCCTTCCTAGACACAGGTTTGCGGCGAATCAATAGGTAAAGTGTCATTCAGTTTCAAATAAGTTTAAATTTCAAAATCACTAGCACAAAAGTTTCTATTTAAAAATAACCAAAATTATCATTTTTTAAAGTTAATTAAAAATTATTGGATATTTGTTAATTAAAAATTATTCGAAATTTGTTTTATGAAAGTTTATTAAAATTTTTTGATATTTTTGTAAAAGTATTTTTTTTTTAAATAAAAATTATTCGATATTTGTTTTATTAAAGTTAATTAAAAATAATTTAAGATAGTTAAAAAAATCATTAATCTATTTTTTAAAAAATCATTAATTAAAAAAATAAAATTAAGGAAACATTAAAATGAAGTATATATTATTGTAATGAATTATTAATAAAACTAATTAATTGGTTTATTGGGTTAAACTATTAAGTCTTATAAAATAATCCTAGACAAAATGGAAAATTCTGGCTACGCCACTGACTCAAACATTGTTTAACTATTCGATAACTATTCGAAAAATTGTGTAGAAAAGCGATAGCAAAGTTGATCAATCAATAAATAACAATAGTAATAATAATTTATCAAATGTAAAAACAACTTAAACACAACTCTGTGTATTTTGCTGGAAGGGATGAAATCGCTGTGTTTTAGTGAGTGAACATTTATTTGTTAACGAAATGACTTGTCGTTGAGTGGAGCAAATTCACGAATGAAAAACGTTTTAATCTTTCGTAGGAAATGCAATTTGTTCTACGATGGTAAATATAGACGATATTATTTATAAATTATTAAATTAGAAAACGACAACATAATATTCATTAGGGCCATGATACGTGTAAAAAAATTGTCGTTCAGATAAAATAATATGCGCTCTGATTGGTTGAGGGGCGGTAACAATTTTTTATCGTACGATAATTGACTCTGCGACAAAAATAATATTTTGTTAACATTGTGTAAATTGTGTAAAAAGTATTTTTTTTGTGTAAGATATAAAACAAGCAAAGGTACTTGTCACTTGCATGTTAGAAAAATGATTTTTAAAAGCAAGATTTATCGATGATCAATTAAAATTAAATTAATTTGATTGTTTAGCTGCTATTAAATTAATTTGTTTAATTATAATACATAAGGATTTAGGCGATAATCCCAATAAAAAAATGAAATTTTTGTCAAATGTCAAATAATAAACTTAGATTGCGTTCCAATTGATGCTAAATTGTACAAAACGTGCTAAATCAATTTAGTCAACTATTTTATTTGACTAAATCGACATTTTTTTCTAAATAATTTGGAAGAAATTCATACGTTGAACAATATCTGACAACTTGATTATATTAATTTAAATTAAAATTCGGTAATTTTGTAAAATTAAATTTAGATTTAGCAAATTTAGTCGTCGTTTCGAATACAGCCTTAATTTAATTGCAATTAATCATCGGCAAAACTACTTTTAAAATTCATTCTTCAATAATGCAACGGCAAGCGACTACATAGCAAAGGCTATGTTTTTATATCTTACACAAAAATAGAACAATGGTTAAGATACTTTTTTCGTACGATCAAAAATTGTTACCGCCCCTCTAACGATCAGATCGAATATTATTTTATTTGAACGACAACTCTTTTACATGAACTGCATTCATATTGTATTTTATCATGGTTGCTTTGATAAAAAGCTTGCATAAAAATATCATAGCAACTACAATTTATTATTTAGGCGAAAATGATGTTCCACTAGAGCAGGGGTGCTCAACCTTTTCGACCCAAAGAGCTACTTTTTTTTCCTAAACGAATGACGATCGACCAGTAATTAAATTATAATAGTAATTAAAAAATTAAATAATAATTATTATAGTAATTAAAAAATTAAAAAATGGTTTTCATTGAAAAAAACGCTTCTTTATTTAATGAGATGATTGACATTGAATATCATCAGCTATTTTTGAGTATATTCGGGTTCATAATTACTTACAGCTAAACGCAAGCAATCATCCAGATGATTTTCAGTCCTACGTGGACGGTATTTAGATTTTGCATAATTCATTTGAGAGAATGACGATTCACATAAAAATGTTGACCCAAAACATGAATTTATTCTGAGATAGACATCTTTTAAAACTGGATATTTTTCATTGAAAATATTGTTCCATATATCAAATTTATCACGCGATTTTAAGCCAATGTCGCTTTGTAATTCAATTAATTGCATTTCTAAGCTACCTACATCCATACTAAATGTTTTTCCGATTAGTAGAGCCCTCCATATTTTCTATATTTATTTTAGAAAATGAAGAAGATAAAAATGAAGTAGTTGGAGTCTGCAAATCTTTGTTTAAATTGCACTAAAACGCTCTCCAAAATATTGTTAAATTGTTGGTAATCACACATTTCCATATTTGACTTCATTTCGTCTGTTAAATTCGAAAAATGAAATTAAATCTTCCAATACCTAGTATTTTCCAACTGTTACTTATTAGTCGAGAAAACTATTCAGAAAACCTTTACATTTAGCTATACGATTCCTTTCAATAACTACAACTGTAACAACCTAATGTTTGCCATCCGAAATATTCGTATTGATCCACAATACTTCTATAATTAGCGATTCCAACTGTTTATATTATTTGGGAGTAGCTGAATCTGAATTCACTCAGAAACATGTTCTTCAATTGAGGACCTTGCAACGAAATGAGGGCACATCCAAATTTTAGACGTTGCTCTTTGTTCCTAGTCAAAAGTGTTTCCCATAATATGTTTTTTTTTTAAATTAGTTAGCAAAATGTATGAAAATCATTCTTTTAACTTACTTGAAGATATTTTTGACACACTTATAATTTAATGATCAAGCGCCTTGTTTCACCTACAGATGCCAACCATCAACGAGATCCCACATTCAAAGCTAACTAATTATTATCACTCAAAATATACATTTTTAAGCTAAATATTATGCAACACTGTTTTTTGACGCATTTGAGTTATCGAACCCATCGCCGGTTGGTCTCTCCGCAGTAACGAAACATATAGTTAACTCGTTAGCTTTAATTCTTTACGGTTGATAAACATACAAACTTAGTCGTTTTGGTAAAATGAGTGCTATCGTGTTTTTCAAAATCTAATTTTGCCACATGGCCATTGATAAAATTGTATCCGTAATAAAAAGCATATAAAAATGCAGGAACAAATAAATAGTTATTTGATAAAATGTTTCTGCATTGAATTAAGTTTTATTCGAAACCATGTTTGGCGTAAAAATAAAAAGTTAAAACACTTATATTGCATCAAAAATATTATTTTTATACGAATATAACATAAATAAAAACTACTAATAGAGCAAGAGCCCGCGACGGCCAGACCTTCGTTATTTTATAAAAGCTGAAAGTTTTTCTGCGCATACTTGAACTTGAACAAATTGATAAAGTTCAAGGATGACTGGCAGGGGGTTGCCACGATAGTAAGTTTCTATCAATGGGTGACGTGACTTTTAATACTATCCCGAAGAATATATAAAAAAATTTCCTTTATACTTTCACGAAACTTTGGAGACCTTTTTGTTACCTGCTCACTGCCAAAGCCACCATGATCCAAACTTCATATGTCTCTAATCGTTCCTACCTGAGTAGGGGGTATGAGCAGAGAAACTTTCAGCTTTTATAAAATAACGCAGGTCTGGCCGTCGCGGGCTCTTAGTCTATAATCAAAGTAGACTATTTTGCCAACATTAAATAACAAATTTCAAAATATCTGCTGACAGAATTCTATCAACAGAATTCTGTGGACAGAATTTAAGTGAATGAAACCTTTGAAAAACTCTGTCGAAAATTTAAATCAATCGACAGAAATTTCGATCAAAATTGTGTTGGATGATGTTGATTCTGACAACAGAAAAGGTTCTTTCGACAGAAAAACAACCTATAGCAAATCCAGGTTTAAACTAAAACTAAATATACTAGATTTCAACAAAAATATTTATATGGAAAAAAAACTTCTCGCGATCGACTTAAATTTTCTTTGCGATCGACCAGTCGATCGCGATCGACGGGTTGGGCACACCTGCACTAGAGAGAAAAAAACACTTTTAAAGAGAATTAAAAAAACAACTATTTTTAATTTTTAAAATTAGTTGACAAGAATTTAACTCAAGTGATTGAAAACGATGACGAAAAACTTTCGACTAAAAAGTATATTACAGTGAAAAGTGAAAACATATGTACAGTGAAAATTGATATTTGCAATCATTATGTTCCATCAACAGATGTCAGGAGTTTAAAAAAATATTTTTTAATGGTAAATGGAATTACTTTCATACTACATTTTAAATAATTTGATTTAAATAATTAATAATGGTAATTTTAGTAATTTTGTTCTTAAGTTTTCATTGTAATTCTTAAATAATTGTTTGCATAGTATTTATTAATACTACGCTAGAATTTAATTTAATCTCTTATTATAATTTTTCAATAAATATTATAGTTAAATTTTTTGTTATTAGTTTTGATTAAATATTAAAAAAATAATTGCTTTTTAAATTTAGAATTTGATTGGTTTTGTTTTGGTTTTTAATTATTTTTTGTTTGTTCTATGTTAATTGGTTATCAATTAACTAAGTATATTTTATTTTACAATTTCAAAATAGAAATTAAAGATAGTTTAGTTATGATTTAGAATTATTTATTTTATTTAGTAGAAATATTATTAAGAAAAATAAATTTAATAAAAAATTGGTCAAGATTTTTTATTTATTAATTTAAATCGTGTAAAATTTTACTTACTTAATTTAGGTTTTGTAAGAATTTATATTTTATTAATTATGAACTTGTTGTTTTTGGTCGTAGATTAACGTTTAGTAAAAATTTAAGAAAAAATTAGATGTTTATTGTAGTTGACAAAAGAAAAAGGTAAGTGAAAACCCCAGTTTGGAAAAGACATGTGACTTTTACTTTAATACAAATCGCGTGGTAAATAATTGTGAGGACGACTGAGAATTTTAATTAGTGAGGAAAACTACATAGCTTATTTGTGTTTTTGTTTTAAGCACAACAAGCATTTAGTTTTCTTCCGAGATAATGTGCTAGAACAATTTCAGAAAGTGAAGTTTTGAATTTTTTTTCAATCTTTTAAAAATTTAGCAAACGAATTGGAACTGAATTAAGTGTTCATTTATTTTCCATTTAAAATTGAAAAAAGCGATTTGCGTTTTCTCTGAATTTATTCACTTAGGGATTCAATTATATCTTTCTTTTGGTAATATAGCTATAATGTTTAGAAAGTTGACTATTGAAACATAAGTTTAATTTTATTATTTAAATATATTTCGAACTCAAATAATATAAATTATTTTAACATAAAGTTAAACTGATTGTGAAAACATTATTGCATTCTGTAGCTAATATTGAGCACTGATCTGTTTAAAACAATCGTAATAATTGTTAAATATCTATTTATTTTTTTTTTAAATTACACACACAAAAAAATTTTATGGTTAAATTGATCATATTTTAGAGAACCATAAATGTGGTCAATTATAATCATAGTATGGTTCTGTATCTATAATAACAACCATAAAATCTGGTTATCTATCACCATAGTATGGTTTGTAGCAACCATAAAATATAGTTAACATATCACCATAGTATGGTTCTCTAAAAGTATAGTTCTTTTTGATCAATTTAACCATAAAATTTTTTTGTGTGTAAATTTCATAAAATTATAATCTCACTTATGTAACAATAACTAATTACACTGGTTGCAACAAATTCTTTAAGATACTACAAATTTGAATTAATACGATTTTTTGATTTGTTTATCATGCAATTATAACACTTTGATATGCATTTGAAAATCTTTCACCTGTTTTATTAGTTTCCAAAGTCTTCGTTTTTATGTTTTTTGTTTAGGATTTTTTTATATATAATATGTACTTAAATAATTATAACAATTTTTACGATAACTTTATATATAAGTTTTTTTACGAAGAAGATTACATAATTTTATTTCAATATATAACTGATTTTATTTATAAAAATTTGTATTTTTTTGTAACAAAGTTACAAACTTTCTTTTAATTTTAACATAGATGGAGCACAATCAATTTTAAATTACTTTATAATAAAAATTTTCAAATCACGATGTGCTTTGCAAAGCAAAATTATGTTCATGCTTTTGTTTTAATATAATAACTTTAAAAGGTGAATAGTTTATTTCACTTATTTTACAACGCTAAAGCTTGCTGGCTAAATGATCAAAAACGATATAGTATAGCACGAGGGTTAAATAAAAAAATGGAATTTAATACGAAGGATAAATTTGCATTCTATACAAAAACTGCCAATACAAAATATTATAGTAAAATTTTATTTGATAATTTTTTAAACATTGAAACAGAAACATTAAACAGTGGTAGGTAAAACAATATTAAAATGATGTTTTTTTCTCATGGGTTATGGAAAATTAGTGCACCACTACTACGAATTATTACAAGCAGGCTCTAGTTATTCTGATAAACTAGACAATGTTCATTTAAAAAAATTTTAATTTGGTTAAATAAATTAAAATAACGATGGTTTGGTCTCCAAGTTGTTTAAATTAATTTAATAATAATTTATTTAAATAAATTTAATAATTTTTTACTTTAACAACTTTTTTTAAATAATATTTTGTTACATGTTTCAACCATAAATGGTCATTCTCAAACATTTGAAAATATTATTATATTTATTATTATTATTAATTATTATGTTATATTTTCAAATGTTTGAGAATGACCATTTATTGTTGAAACATGTAACAAAATATTATTTAAAAAAAGTTGTTAAAGCAAAAAATTATTAAATTTATTTAAATAAATTATTATTAAAATAAACAATTGTCCTTTTTCCTACAAATTTTAATGCAACTTAAAAACAAATGAAATTGCCATATATTTTTTAAAGGTAAAGTTTTAAGCAATATTTACGGTAATATGTTAGGCAATAAAAGCAGCGAATTTAACCATCATATACTTATTCTGCCTTTTTATAGCCTAATTCCTGATTCAGTCCTGGGCTAGGAGACTCTTTAAAGAACTATTTGCTAGCACATAAGTTCTTTAGTTCCCATGACTATCACTACGCCTTGATAACCATACTAGCGGTATGTTATTTTTAAGCCCGATATGATTCAAGGACCTCGCGCTTGGTTGCACTACTTTTGACTAAGAAGCGCAGTTTTCAAAAGCTTTTAAAGCAACCGTGCCAAACAGTAAAAGTATTAATGATCTTGCCAGACAACAGTCTCCTTCCTTTACTGCTTCGATGCTGAATTTTTGACGAATAGTTTAGCTTAAAAATCTGTGCAACCTTGGCAAAGTGCGAAATGCTCCGCATGATCTTAATTTTTGAAGTAGACCGATGCTTCTGCATCATTTTCAGTAAGCAATCTAGCTAAATAGTTGGCCTACTTGTTGATAGATGGTTCTTTGAAAGCTACTGTGGTACTGTACTTCATAGAGGTACTGTGTTGTCAGCCAGCATGGAAAATCTGTCAGGTGTTCATCCATCCATAGCCTTTGATGACGTTTCTTACAGTCCTAATAGTCTTTAAAAGCTAAAACCTTTTTGTAGCCTGAATACAAATCCCGAAGATGAAACAAAGATCTTAGAAGTTCTTAAAATTAACCATGTGAATCTTCCTACTGAGAAATAACCAAGCAAAAGTTTCAACGCTTAATTTCACATTAGATTTAATTATTATGAAGAAGGAATTTTCTGAGGTCTTATTATTGTTTTAGTTGTAATCAAGTCACCTTAAAAATTCAAATTAAAAAATTGTTGGTCAATTTTCTTTGTAGGCTTTTGTAGAAGCAACTGGTGTCGTCTTTTCAAATTAAATAATAACAAACATGTCATTTTCATTCGAAAGCCTAGGGTTTTGATGATTATATATAATTACCAAGAAAGGTGGGTCAAACTCAATAATTTTCTGCTTCCAGATTACAGAATAGCACTTTTAATCAATTTACCTGTCGTACAAAGGGGTTAAGCTATCACAACGCAATTTAAAACGTCTTGTTATACTATAGCTTGAGCATGCCCTATTTAATAACTCGTAATATATAAAACGTATTATATATTGGTCTATTGATTCAATTTCTGATCAGAGGTAAACTTGTTTTTCAGAATTATTTGAAAATCTGCTGTATATAGATAGAACCTAATAATCAACATGCCTGTCTAAAGAAGTATCACCATTTTTTAAAAAAAGAAACCAAAAAGTTCTTAATCAAAATACTATACTATTATTTCACAGTATTTCAAAATACAACATATTAAAAAAAATTATAGTTTCATGAACAAACCGACAAAGCCTAATAGTTCACTGGAGTTATTCAAATTCAGTCTGAGCTACCCTGAAAAGGCAATAAAACTAAAGAGTATTGCAAACGATATTGTAGAAATACTCGCACTAATAGAAGTAAAAGTTTTACTATGATAATCATTAAATGTTTTTCATAACCTCCATATTGTGTCAGATAGTTGTCCATTGTCTATCACTGGTATACTAGAAAATGATTTTCTTGAAATATATAGGTACAACATAAGCTATTAAAACAATAGTTTACAGTTTATAATAACAATAAACTTCTTTCGTTTTCATTATGCGTTAGCCACAGTGAGTTTTTTGAAATTCTTTACAGATCGGAAAAATTAAGATTACCTACTGATGTTATCAATAATATAATAAACATATTTGTTCTTCGCAGGATAAATGATTATAAAATAGTCTTCTTTAACTTCAACATTAAAATTATTATAATCTAAACTTAATTTAAACGGTTATAGATAAATATTTGTCGTGATTAGGATAATCTACAAGGTGATACCGTAATTATAATCGACACTGTTGAACATTCCATTGCCTTAGTAAAAGCTTAATAAAATTCCCAATAGTGAACATTATAGACTGCCAGAGGCAACGAAGCAAGATTTAATGGCCAAATTTAAAACATGCTTAAGGAGAAAGTATAAATCGACCACAAGTCTATAGAATGCACCAATGTTAATTGTTCCCAAAAAATCCATCGGTTGAAAATAAAAAGTGGCGTTTGGTGGTTGATTGCTAATGCTTAAACGAAATTTCAATTAATTAAGAATTTCCGCTGCCTGATATAACAGAAACACTAAATTGAATAGCGCAGGCAAATTATTTTAGCACTTTAGATTTTGTCATTAAATAAAGCAGTGGACTAGCAGTTGACATCTTGAGTTAAATTCTCTGTTGTTTGGGTTAAAAATGCATATAAACATCATTTCCTTTGTGATTTAAAATCAATAAAATTGTTGATATAGATGGATTAAAGGATCAAAACCAAAAATTAGTAGTATTTTTTCAATTTACTACAAAATTTAATTTCAAATTGCAACTATCAAACTGCATTTTCTACGTAAAGGGATCAAATACTCATTAAAATGTTTGCAGAAATATCTGATCCTTTTAGTTCATTGAGAAACAGAATCTGAAGTGTCAATGGAAAAGCTGTTGTGATAAAACGTTTAACAGGTTCAAAAATTAATTATGTAGCCACTAGCCAACTATTACTTGTGTTTCCAAATTTTGAAATGGAATTTATGTCCGTAATTTTGCGATCAGTTCTATTCTCATACAACAAAATGAATTTTAGAACCTTTCAATATCTTATTTAGGAAATGAATTGTTGTATTTAAACCCAATTAAAAAAATTTTGGAAATTCAATTTTTAAGCACTGGTAATGGTTGCTCTCTTATAGAATGCAACATAACAAATCGCTTTTGTATTCAAAAATGTAATGCTTAAGGTTGTGAAATGTGATAAACATATGTGAAAATACATGTACTTTTTATAAACTTATTTCAATAAGTATTTTGTCTACTTCATCTTTCAAAATTATTACATTAAATACTTAAATTATGAATAATTTTTCGTTTACTAATAAATATGGAATAATAAATTTTTTATGATCTTAACTATAAACTACAATTATAATAGAATTAAAGGTATCGTCAGACTTAACTAAGTGTATTTATTTAAAAAAATTATTTTATATTTGTATAAATATAATTAGATATACTTCATTGTTTGTTAATTAATTTTTAAAAATCTAATTAATTGTGATCCATCTTTTAAATAATTTTTTTGAATGTATGAAAAAAATAATTTTCTTCTATTGTTATTTTAGAATTCATAAATGTTTTATTAAAAAATTAATAGTATTATCACAAAAAAATATCTATTAGTGGAATGTGATAAATTAAGATAAAAATATGTAATAGAACAAATTCCTTAATTTTCATTTAAATCTTTAATTGCTTGTAATATACGTTTTACATGCCCAACTTTAACCACTCCCAAATCTTTTAAATCTCGCCGGACTAATGTTAACAGCTCTTTTCCTCTTATATCGTTTTTCGTAAAACTATCCACATACTCCGTTAGCTGCATTGTTTCCAGCCATGTTGTTACTTCTGCTACACCCCACACACTTACAGTATCACGTGAACATGTCAAAGACGGGCGTGTCATTGCACTTACTGTTGATCCACTTCGGAATCGTAGCCAGAATGGTTTTGCTTTTTTATTTCGTTCAGACTGTAAAAAATGGAAAAATATATAAATAGTAAAATCTGTATGGTTTCAGTTGTTTGACCTAAAGATAAAAAAGAGAGATTAAAATTTATCTTGTTTTTTCGCTATCCAATATTTGTTGTTGTTGTGATGCATATTGAATATTTTCCCTTCACCAGACAGTCGTACTCATCTTACGAGTTAAAACGACAGAGTTACGTAAGCCGAAAATATTCTAGAGGAAAATTAAGGCTTGAGCGGTCTACCTATCTAAGTCGAGATACGTGTGCTGATGACTGCACTGTAAAAGGCTAGAATATCAATTAATAGAGACGTCTAAATAAGCATAAGATGCTCAATCAATGCCTTATTACACCACAGTACTGTGGTGTGTGTGTATTTTGTACTTCCGTGTCTAAAACAAATTTTTTTATAAATAAAACTCTAATAACAAAACACTTTGGAACGATGTTTTTCTGGACGCAATAGAGAAACAACATAACATCCGTAGTCACCTAGTTCTGGATATATGTGATTTATGTGATGTATGTGATTTAAATATTTGGGGCTAAAAAATTACGAAAATGGAGTAAACAAATCTTTTTCCATAATGCTTATAACAAAGCATTTTATAATTAATTCTGATATAAGCAACCCTAGTTTAGTGGCCAAATTACAGATGTTTGTTTCTTTTAAAGGTGGTTTTTGAATCATATTAACATCAGCAACGAATACATTTCGACGACTTCCGAAGGTGCTCCTGCATGTAAGATATTTAGTCGCGTTAAACGGTTGTCGACTGAAACTTGTAGAAAAAAACGCGCAACATTATTAGACATCTTAAGATTCTCTAAAACTTACTTGATGGTGTGGGTGCTTGCTACATTTCGAATTCTGTAACTTTTCTATCAAGATAGGGACCAGAAACAGAATTGAGTACAAAATACGTTCACTACCACATAACGTTGTCACCAGCCTTAACTCACCCGCACATTTGCACCCGCATAGCCTTAACTCACACGAACAAAAATTTTGGAACAAATCCTTTTTATAAAAAAGACTATTCAATTTTTAACTTTTTTTTAACAAAAGTCTTTTTACCTCAAAAGCTCACACTTGCCGTTTAAAATGTAAAACATTTATGGGACCATGACAATCATTCTATAGAGAAATTAAAACCAACCGTTACTCTTTAAAAAGCCTTTAGTTAACTGTTTCTCTATCTTAGCTATCTGTTTCCCCTAAATGCAACTGACTTTAAGAGAGTTTCTGAACATGCTAACGTCACAAGCTAAATCAACAAACTAGACATAGCTGTTTCTTACGTGTTCAGATTTTTCAACTCGAACTTTAATTGCATCGATGTAAAATATTTGGTTTGCTATAAGCTGGATATTTAGCTTGAATTGCAATTGTTCAATTTTGCTTCTAAGCTCATCATATCATTTTAAAAGATTCTTAGCTAGCTTCACAATTATATTGGCGAATAACATATGTTTTTTTTATGAAATAAAGATAGTCGAAAAAAAGTAAAACAATAAAATAACGAAACCGAAACCGAAAATAGTAAAATAATGAAGACGTAAAACAACGTAATATTGATATTTGGTAATCGCGAAAATAAAAACACGTTTTACCTCTTCATTTGGTGCTAAAACGTTTAAGTACGCTCTCATTTTTTTATCTTCGCACTTCTGCACAGTACATTTTCTCAATTCCATTTCCATATTTGCTAAACTAATACTCAATTTACTTTCCAAATCTTCGCGTAACGTTAAGCTATGCCCACGTTCTCTTAGTAACTCACAGGCGTCTTCATAAAGTTGACGCGAATATGTAATCAATTCCGCAAGTTGAATTCGTAGATATGGTCCTTCAATAATTTTTCCTCCAGGATGTATTGATTCTAAAGCATCACTTGATTTGCATGCTGTAACATATAAGTCATGTTTTAACGATGGATGTGATATGATTAAAAATTTAACCTGTAATTAAAAAACAAGTCAATGTTAAAATTTCTTATTATTTTTTAAAATAATTACCCATTTAACTAATGAACTGGCACATTCGATAAAATTCAACAGTAAATACGCTTCTCTTTCTGAAAAAACGTTTTGAGTTGATTGTTGATCAGATATTATTGAGTTTTGATCTCTGACAATTGATGTACTTTGACGTCTCTGTTTTTCTTCCCAGCTTTTTAAAGAAATTTCAAGACTTCGATTACGGCATAACATTTGGCAACGATTTTTATGGATGATTCTTATCATTCCAGGTGGTTGTAGCCAGGCTTCACCGTCGACCTGTATTGGAACTCCTTCATCTCCTAGTATGTTGATTTGTATACTTTGACATTGAGCAATACGATGATGCTGCAAGTTTATTAAGCGAGATGCTGCCATTTGTACTGATCCAAAAACTGCAACAACTTCAAGTATTCGATCGTCGAAACTGGGTGCTAAAAATAAATCATCTTCTTTACTCCCACCCCAAAAATTTGTTCCACCCATAAACGACGGAATATTTAGAATAACAATTCCTTGTAATGATGGTAGTGGAATGCGTTGACCATCACATTCTAACTGTACACGCTGTTCTAAATTTTTATATGTTTTTTGTAGCCATTGCTTTGAGCCAAGAACTCCATACCACATATAATTCTTGGCACGAGAACGACATTTTTCAGGATGCTCTTCTCGTTTATTATGAAAATCTAATGAAATTTTTGCATCTATACCAATTCCAAAATAGTTATTCATCACACATCGTTCATAGAAACCTTCAAGAAGTGTTTCATCTGGATCCATTAGAGGACTCACAGCGGCACATAATGTATCTGCGTTTGCTAGAAGACATTTTGAAATGAATCCTGTGCCATTGGAAACATCTGCAGAAAATAAAACAACACATAATTAATTTGTAATCAATAATAACAAAAACAACATATAATTTAATTTCACATTAAAAATTAATGTTCTGAAACGGAATGTAGTGGTTAAACGTGTCTGCCAAAGGAATTTAACTCGCTCGAATATATTTTTTATCTCCCAAAATATAATGGTTTTCCATCCCTTCATTCCTTTTTCAAACTTCGAAACATAGAAATTTCAGTATTTTAAGGGAAATAATGTTATTAGAAAAAATGCTTTACGTATTAACTCCGCTTGATATTGCAGTCAAAGAACTTAGCGAAAAAAGTTCAACACTTATGACAGCCGGAGCCGTACATGCAAATTATTATTTAATTCTCTAACGGAAATGAACAGTGATTTAAGTCAGTGATTTAAATCAGTGATTTAAAATCTTACTCAACAAGATTAGGAAACGAATGGACCAGAGAAGGAACAAAACCTTAACAACCTTATTGCTATATCTTGACACTGGAGTTATACCACAATCGAACGAATATTTTCATTATGCAACAAAAACTGCTGTGAAAACTTTTTCGCCTCCTCAGCCTTCAAAGACGTACCAGATGCTAGCGATGAAAACAGTGATAACCAGTTGCAGGTTTCTTGTAATATAAATGACGCACTTGCAGTCAACAAACAAAATAAAAATATATTGCAACAAGAGCTGCAACTAGCGATTAGCTCAATTAACGTTATTTAAATTCGTTCAAAAAAAGAACAGATAAACTAGAAAATTTGTATAATGCTCTATTGACTATCAGCCCCACTTTAATAAAAACTGAAAGGGTTTTCTCTACGCGGTATATCTAAAATAAGGAGTAGCCTAAAATTTAAACATCTAAATGCACTTCTCTTTCTTAAATGCCTATTTCAAAAAATAAATAAAATAAAATGCATAATAAATTAAACCTGTTTGATTTTAGTCATAGTTCTTAGTACTTCTTTTACTTTTCGAATACTAACCGAATATTCGGATATTTAAAGAAAAAGTTATTCGATATTTGGATAACTCAAAATGTCGAATAACTGAATGCTCTAGTTTAATTGCTCACAAAAATCCCGAATAAATAAAATTCCCCAAAATGTTGGCAAATATAGAAGCAGATATATGACAATAATTGACCAAGTGTCGATCATTGATTTTCGAATTGATTGGAAACAATCAATAATAACTATACACTCGTGACTTAGAATGTTGACTATAATAGAAATATTACACATCCTATGAACTCACTCAATAGTACTGTCAAGAAAATTCAATGGAATGCAAAAAATATTCTCAACAAAAAAGAATGAAGGCCCATACTACGCCTTCCTTTGGCCAGGCATTAAGATCTGAATATTGTGAAAACGACTAAAACCGGTTTTGTAGGGGAACATGGAATATATTAGCCATATCAAGTGCCGTGCAAGATTTTTAATTGGGTGTTTTCTTAAAAGTGCATAGTTTAAGCATAGGGGGCACCCCAACATGCATGAAAAAAGAAAATTTTGCTAATCAGAGGTAGTTTTGAAATTAAATTGCTCAAGAATGGCTATACCGATATCAAAAAACTTTTTTTTTTATAGATGATTAGTAAATCTTTTTAAAAAAATTAATTAAACCTTTTTTTTAATTAATTTTAAAACTAAAATATTAAAAAAAAATGGGTCAAAAATTAATTAAATTTTAATTTTTTTTTGTCAAAATAGTTTTTTTTTAATTTTACTTAACTAACTGGTTTAGGCGGTGGCCTAAATCCCCCTACTAACTAACTTATATACTACCCAACACCAATACTTAACATCTAAATCCGTGCTGTAATTCTAATACAGTAAATCCATATCGGATTTGTCTGGATTCGAACCGTTGACCCTAACGATTTATAGACTACAGTCTTACCGCGATCATAAGAACCGGTTCTTATATTCGATTTTGAAAAAAAATTCCTTTTTGAAAGTTCTATTGTTTTTTTCGAATAAAAGAATTTTTCAAATAGAAGGACCAGCCCTTAAATTTTAAAAACAATTTAAGCAATTTTAACTTTAATGAATACTACAAGAACATAATGGCCATAGCTTTTATTATACAATTTAAACATATTAAAATGAAATGGTATTTCAAAATTAATAATTATACTAATTTTGTATAAAAAGAAATATATGTAATATGCTAGCTAGAGATGTCAGTGATAAAGTTTGCATAAAAATTTCGAATAAAAGAACTGGTCCTTCTAATTGAATAGGTGAACCATTCTTTTATTCGTTTAAAAGAACCAGCTCTCATGTTCGTGGTAAGACGGTAGTGTTTTAACACACTCGGCTACACATCGCCTTTGTCATATTTTGACAAAGGCGATGTATAGCCGAGTTCTATCCTTACTTTAAAATATGTCAAATTTACAAAAAACCGTTTTTCGTTTTCTTGAGATTTTTAATTTTAAAGATATTAGATTTTAATATTTCATCATTTTTCGAACTTCAGTTGATAAAATTTAAAAACAGTAATCCGATCACCCAACTAAGCCAAAAATAAATCCTTAAAGAAATAGTCAAATAAATACTAACTTGGCCATGAAGGTAGCCGTACAAGTGGATTTATAATTGGCAGTTTCTTATCTCTTCTAGGATCGTTTTTATCCATTTTACTTTTATCTTCCTTTGATTCAGCATCCTTTTCAAAGTTAAAAATGCTGGAATCCCCAAACAGAGTTGATCTTGAACCACCCAACGGATTTTGCTCGTTTGTCTTACAACAAAAGAAAATATTAGTTTAAACAAATTCATAGATTTTATTCCTTACCTTAAACAAACTCCCCGAACTTATTCGTCTACTTGCCGCCGGTGAACAATTCAAAAACTTCATATGTTCTGAATCTAATCCTAATAAATTTGGATTAAAACCCGAATGCCGACGATCTTTTTCTTTTTCATATTCTCGTGTGGAAAGCGTTGGGGCATGACTAGAATGTCGTCTAATTTCACTAATTCTTTGTGCTCGTAATTCTTCATTGATAATTGGCGATGGTGGTTCAACAATAACATTAAATTTAGGAATTTTATTTACATTCGTTTCATCTTCTTCGTCTTGAAATTTAACATCATGCTGAAAACTAATTCGCTTAACATCATGATGCGCTTGTTTTATTACAGTTGCTATTGTTGTGGTTGTTATATCGGTTTCATTGTCTGTTAAATCAGAATGAGATCCCTGTATTTGAATTTTGATTGTATCTAAATTGTAATCACATGACTCTGTTTTGGTTATTGTGGTTATTGATGGTGAATATAAAGTAGAGGATGACGATGAAGTTGTTGTTGTCGTTGCTGATAACGTTGTCGTACTGCTCTTTGTTTTTGGTCTCTTGAAGCTTTTACGAGCAATATCATTTCCTTCAACAAAATGCGCCAAACTACAATAACGTGGTTCCTTACGAGCTTCATCCCCCAGATTGTCCATTTCAAACACAATATTTTCAAATCCAAATTGTGTTATTTCATCTTCATCGGGATCGCTAACTTGACGAACTATTTGTTGCGCTTTCTTCTTTAATGATCGTTTTCTTGGTTTTTCTGTACAAAGCGTTGTTGTATCTTCAGTAATTGTATTATCTTGTAATGCGCCAAGTAAATCGTGACCTAACACTGAGCTAATGTCGTCCATTAAACTTTCGCCATGAAGTGCATCTGTTGTATCACTTGTTTCTGGAGAATCTATATGGCCTATTTGATCTGTGTTTAAATCCTGCAAACATTTTGTATATTAATTTAAATAACATTATTTAATATATATTTTAATTGGAAAAATTAGAAAATATTCGCTTTTGTTACTAATTGTTATAAAAAAAAAAGGAAAAACGGAACCCTTATAGTGAGACTTCTCGATTTTATGGATATAAATAAGGAGATAGTAAAACAAAAGTACATTTTTAAGGAATCGAGTTTGGTTTAGAAAAATCGCAATAGATCGAGTTATTAAAAAAATTGAAATGAATTTTTGACTGCTTAATTTTTAAGGTGTTACCAAAAACGTGTGTTTTTGTGTCTCCCCTTCTCCCTTAACTTCCATCAAACAAAACTAAAAACAAAAGAAACCATTTGAAAAAATTCACGGATATATAGGAAATATTGTAAGGATTGAATGAAGATACAGTAGTTGTTGTAAATGTTATTTGGTGAGGGTTGAAAGCAGAAATTTTGAAAAAACAAAAAAATTATTTTGACCTTATAGTAATTATGTAAAATAGCAGACACCACTGGAAATAGCCAACTCTTTATTGGAACAAGGTATAAATTTTTTTGACAAAATGTACACAAATTTGATGGAAAATTTTAAAAGAAAAATTAATCAAATTAAAAAACCTTACCTGGATTACATCAGCAGCATGTGTAATATGATCCATTGGTTTATTATCCACAATATCTGACATAAAACTACATTCTTCATTGCTGATAGCGGATAGAATATCACTCGCCTCACCCGGCATTTCTTCAGATGATGATCGATCAGGTGGATCTGTATCGATAATTGTCATATTCTCTCCAACATATATGTTACCATCCTTACTTTCTTGTCTTTGTTCGTTATCTAAATTGCCTAAATTTATTTGTTCTGGGCTATTCGGGGCAACTACATCTGGTATATTCAAATTTGATGAACACGAAGTTTTAGAGGTTATCATTGTATTTTGTTGATCCTCTTTCATTGCAAGTAGTTCGCTGTCTTCTTTTTCTTTTTGTAAAATTTTCGTTGAACGTAACAAATTTCTTTCATACACCTCGATTGGTATAAAATTTATTAAATTATCGTTATCGTTATTTTTATTACAGTAATCTAAATAATCTTTATCTAATTTTTGATTATCGTCGGCTAACTTGCTATAGTGGAATTTTTCAATGTCATAAATCGTTGATATTTCTTGATAATTAGGATGTAATGTCGTGGACGATGATTTATATGTAGATGAAACCTCAATATTATTACTACTATTTTCTTCTTGCTCTGCAATACTATCTGGTACACCAGAACTTCGACGACTACCATTATCGGCAAATTGTCTGGGTACAGGAAGACTAAAAGAGCTGAAAAGATTATCGTCAAACGAATCACGTCTTAAATCAGGCAGTGGAGATATACATGTTAATGGAGTTTTAGCTAATGATGGTGAGATCAAATTTATCGGTGGTATTGGGAATGGAGATGTGCATGGCGATGCTTCGGATGATGATTGATTTTGTTGCTGTGTACGAATTGTGTCCATTCGCAATGACATCCGACGTGATGGTTTCATCGGTCGCTCTCGTTCGGGATGTTCTACTATATTATGAACCGCTCGCTTAAAACTATTTGAACGACATTGTAAAGCTTCTTTATCACGATTTTTTGCTGATGATAATCGATTGAATTTTTCTTTTGAATTTAATTTGTCTTTTTCAATTTTTCCTATCGATGATGTTGACGTAGTGATTTTAAATTCGGTGCCAGTTGCATTGCTTCCACTATTCCCATAACGTTCATTCAAACTTTGCTTTATAATTGAATTAAGTGTTTTTATTAAATCATCATCATCGTGTAAACCTTTTGTTTCTTCTATCAACGTATCTAAAAGCATGTCTAATTTTTGTTTTAAAATATCACATTTTATATTTAATTGTAAATCTTCGCGACAACTTTCATTTAAACGTCCTAATAAGTTATTTACAGTTTCACATATAATTTTGGTTGAAGAAATAATAATTTGTAGATCTTCAGCTTCTATAATTGATTGTACATGCAAATCCAATGTTGCCTCATACGCTTGTATAATTGGGTCGATTGTATACGATACCGACATTTTTGGATTTTGAATAATTGCTCGTTCAAATACCATAACACTCCAACGATCAAGCATTTTTGTTGTTGATTTTTCGTAACGTTCTAGTAGCTGAGGTAGGTGGGCATTATCATCGCAAGACGACCCCCAACCTAGCACACGTGCTAAATCATTTCCAGTGCCTAATGGAAGGACTGCTATCTGACACTGCTTCTGTGTGAAAAGAGAAGTTTTTATGAAATGTCATGTTTATGTCAAATACACTTAAAACAATATTTACAAATAAAATGAAAATAAGATTTTAAAAATAATTGGATTCTACAGGCGTGCAATTATAACTGGAATCCATCATCCAGTCATTGGTTTTATATAAGTTAAGACCCACCTGCATATCCAATTGATCAATTTCACTTAACACCCAACCAACGGAGCCATCACCTGAACAAACTAATATTCTAAAAGGATCAAAATGTCTAAATAATCTAAGTCCTAATGCTGGACCTGTTGATATTAAATCAAATACTTGTGCTGGATTTAATAATTGCTTAAAACGTCGTAAAAATTTAACACCTTGATTGTCACCTGATTTTGAATTAACAAAAACTAAAAGTGGTGAAAAATTCCGTTGTGGTTTGTTACAAATATCCCATGCCTCATCAACACCAATTGAGTGTAACGATGTTGGTGGTACAACAGATACACGTGCTGGACCTAAAGGACATTTTACAGTGACTTGAGGGCGACATGCGGTGTGTACTGTTAAACGGCACCACAGGCATCGCCAATCTTGTAATCTGGTTTTAATAATATAACATTTGTAATATTATAAATTTTAGTAGAAATTTAAAATTAATATTTTACCTCAGAACCGATCCACAGGTTTTCTTACATACGCAACATGATGAAGACACTGGGAGATTACCTTCCATCCATTGATGTGGCATGACAATATTCTGCAAAAGCACAAAATAATTTTGTAATTTTTGTATTATGAAAGGGTATAAACAAAACAGATTCCAAAAATCAGAGCTAAAACACTCAAACAAAGAGCTGAAACATAAAATTGGACATAAAATATGGTTCCATCCAGCTTCGGCTACTCCCAACAAATAGGAACGGTTTGAAAAAATCAAGTTGTTGCAGATCAAATATTTGTTTTTTACAATAGTTGAAATAAGTGAAAATTGATGCATTTGCGCTAAACGGAATTTTTTTTGCAGCTTGTTGTAGATTAGATGTTGCTTTTACAAATAATTATCTTATAAAAAAAGCATTTAGAATAAAGGAGGAGATTTTTCTAAAAATTTTGCTGGACTAACATGAACGGCTGGGTTTGAAAATGTGAGGTCGGTTGAAAATAAATGTCGTTTTTTTAAAGGTTGCATTTATTCAAACGAAGTATAATTACACTAAATAGAGAGGTTTTCTTAAACGTTTTTTGAACTACATATATATCCTCAATCGGTAAAATACACTTGCTGCCATTAATACTTAAATAGCTAGCTTTATTGCAAATATTTTAACCATGTTAAAAAAATGTTCATTTCAAAGACATAAAACAATATCTCCTGCATTTGCTTATAAATAAATAGTATATAAACTTTGAACTTACCCCATCTTGATCCTCAATAATATCATTACCAACACTCGCAAGTGTTGTCCATTTGCAATTCGCAATCGCTTTAGCAGCACATCGTTTATGCACTTTACACTTGCATACTTCACACGATAGACCGTGTGATGTAACACCTGATAATGCTTCACGGCATACATTGCAATAAGTTGGTCGCGCATGTGACGTTGCATACCAATGATGATGATTTGATAATAAATCATGTTGATCAGGTGGACCAGGCTCATAAAATTCACGTACTGATGCAGTTTTTAATGCGGTCAACCAATCTTCCATTTCTCTACGAGATTCAGCACACAATATTAACGAACGTGTTGGTGTTATTAGCTGTAAATAAGAAACAATAAAAAAAAATTAATAACAATTCTAATTTACATACAGGGTGTCCCACGAAAGTTGTCCCACCGGTTAACTGGTGATACCTTGGAATAGCACTAACAACTTTTGTTCAAGCATTTCGCGAATAGTTCTTTTGTTTCGCGGAACACGGTTTGTTTTGTTTTTTTATTCCTTATCAAATTAAAATGCCTCTAAATTCAATAGCGAAGAAGTTAGGAGGTCGCGGTTTTTTTTATTTGATTCTTAAGTTTGTGTATTAAAACGGGTGAACATTTGACAAAGATTCCTTTGATACTTTTGACGCTATTCCCTTACAAAGTCAATTTTTAGTTAAAATTTAAAAAAAATAATACTTTGCTTTCCATTATTTCAAAAACGGTGATATACGTCATAATTTTTTTTTCAATGGAAATGTTCCTTGAAATGTCAACTTGAAAGTTACTTTGGTTAAAACCAAAAATTTCGAGACGATCTTGAGCTAGCTCTTAAAATTAAAATTTCAAAATTTTATTTTGAACTTGAATCAATCAATTTTAACTTAAATAACCTCGTAATAAAACACAAAAGATATTATTAATAAAAACTAGTATGTCATTTTTATTTACTAAAGATAATTTTCAATATGTCCACTCTCATTCGCAATACACATTTCCATTCTTCTTTGCAAAGCTTGAGAGATATTTCTAGTTTGAGATAACTGAAGTGGATTATACTGGTTTTAACCAAAGTAACTTTCAAGTTGCCATTTTAAGGAACATTTCCATTGAAAAAAAGGAGTGTGTGTACCAGAGTACACAGGTAAGAAGTGAAACTTCTTTATGACATATCATTTTTCTACTATTTAGAACTTCACAGAAATTGGGTAGATAAGGCTTAGGGAAAATAACGCCGATTATTGATAACCAATTGTTTGGTGATTATATAGCTTAGTATATATCTCTGATACACTCCAATTCACCATGACCACCGTGACCACATTACCACCATGACCAGCATGACCACCTTGACCACCACGACCACCATGACCGCCATGACCAACATGACCATCATGACCACCGTGAACACCATGACCATCATGACCACCGTGACCACCATGACCACCGTGACCACCATAACCACCATAACCACCATGACCACCATGACCACCGTGACCGCCATAACAACCATGACCACCATGACCACCATGACCACCATGACCACCAGACCACCATGACCACTTTGACCACCGTGAACACCATGACCACTATGACCACCATAACCACCATAACCACCGTGAACAACATGACCACCATGACCACCATGACCACCATGACCACCATAACCACTATGACCACCATGACCACCATGACCACCGTGAACACCATGACCACCATGACCACCGTGACCACCATTACCACCATGACCACCATAACCACTATGACCACCATGACCACCATTACCACTATGACCACCTTGACCACCATGACCACCATGACCGCCATGATCAACATGACCATCATGACCACCGTAAACACCATGACCACCATGACCACCGTGACCACCATGACCACCATAACCACCATGACCACTATGAACACCATGACCACCATGCCCACCGTGAACACCATGACCACCGTGACCACCATTACCACCATGACCACCATAAGTACTATGACCACCATGACCACCATGACCACCTTGACCACCATGACCGCCATGACCAACATGACTATCATGACCACCGTGAACATCATGACTACCATGACCAGCGTGACCACAATGACTACCTTGACCACCATAACCACCATGACAACAATGACCACCATGACCACCATGATCACCATGAACACCATGACCATTATGACCACCGTGAACCACCATGACCACCATGACCACCATGACCACCATGACCACCATGACCACCATGACCACAATGAACACCATGACCACCATGAACACCGTGACCACCGTGACAACCATGACCACCATGACCACCGTGAATACCATTACCACTATGACCACCATGACCACTATTACCACCTTGACTACCATGACCACCATGGCCACCATGACCACAATGACCACCATGACCAACATCTACAATCGACACATCCAACGCATATAACATTTAGTACAATACTAAATAAATAACGGTGAATGCACAATGTATGAGGTTTTTCCTCATGAGATTTGAGCAACTTTTTATTATTATTTTTTAATAGAAATACAATCCTTTAAAATGTAGGTAGCTCAATTCTCTACTAATCATGAGGAAAAAGATAAGAAATTTTTAACTTTTTCATTGAGGAAAAAGAATTTCAAAAATAATTTTTTTTTATTCATACAAACTTGGATCTCATGAGTAAAAGTATTTTCATTGTGCATGCTCTGTTAATAAAAATAAAATTATCAAAACAAAATTAAAATTTATAAAAAAACAACGTAACCGAAAATCGTGACGATTTTTTAAAATTTTATACTGCTTTAAAATATCTCTCATACGCCGATAAAGAAGTTTCACTTCAAAAAAAATTATGACGTATATCACCGTTTTTGAAATAATGGAAAGCAAAGTATTATTTTTTTTAAAATTTTATCTAAAAATTGACTTTGTAAGGGAATAGCGTCAAAAGTATCAAAGGAATCTTTGTCAAATTTTCACCCGTTTTAATACACAAACTTATGAATCAAATTAAAAAAACCGCGACCTCCTAACTAACTTCTTCGCTATTGAATTTAGAGGCATTTTAATTTGATAAGGAATAAAAAACAAAACAAACCGTTTTCCGCGAAACAAAAGAACTATTCGCGAAATGCTTGAACAAAAGTTATTAGCGCTATTTAAAGATATCCCCAGTTAACCGGTGGGACAACTTTCGTGGGACACCCTGTATAGATTTCGTTACGTTTTAAAATCTATTTTTTAGAACGCAAACGTGTCTTTCACTTGTTTAGTTTTAGTCACAGCTTTATTTCTATAACAACAGTACATATGTTCTCCCTTTCAAAAAGTTAAATAAAATTACAAATTCTAAAACTTTCCATAAAATTAAAACTCGTATTTATCTAATAGTTTTATGTTATCATCGTCAATTTAGGGTAAAATAATTTTCTTAGTTAACATTAATTACATATCTTTCCCTAAATCTGATATTACGATAATGAAGGAAACATAAAACTAAGAATCTTTAATTAAAATTGATATAATTAAGATGATTTGATAAAGTAGTTTTCTTTTCTTTTACGTAGAGTGGGTGAGCGATGGACAACTACAAATGTGAAAACACGCTTTTAGAATAATGATTCTAATTTGTTTTTAATAAGATAATAAGATTAACTATTATTTCCTTTAAACTGAGTATTTATTGTCGTTTCATTTTACTTTTCATGGCAAATGAAATCTTTAATCTTTAATTGGATTAGCAAGGTATTATAGGATGGCTCTTTCGTTTATCTATGGAATTAATCAGACATAATTTACTTTTCATAAGTATAGAAAAGATAGGTTTGTCGGGTGGGTCTCACAATTGCAAGATTGTTTCACATGTAATCAAAGCTAGCTTGCCCTTTCTAATAGAAGAAAATAGTAAAATATTAAATTAGAAGCTAAAGCGAAACTTTTTGTGTTGAGTTTATAGTCTGGCCAAACTGTAGACTTAAAGCAAAAAGTCACTTTGACTCCGAATAAAATATATCATTTTTTCGGCAAACGGTTTGTATGGAAAATATGAAATACCACTAAAAAAATATCAAATATAGCATTAATTCTTCCT
The DNA here is from genome assembly GCA_963693315.1 of Diogma glabrata. Lineage (NCBI taxonomy): Eukaryota > Metazoa > Arthropoda > Insecta > Diptera > Cylindrotomidae > Diogma > Diogma glabrata. Next base: position 132,975,899 of record OY856188.1, read on the forward strand.
TCATTACTATTCAAAATTACCGATAGATGGCTTTTATATATTGAGTTCTATTTCTAGTTAGTTCTAACAAATCCATCATCTCCATTCAAAATGAAATCCCATTTTACATCCGCCATGAAAAATGGAAAAGACGTGATAAGAAATTAGTATATTATTATCACAAAGAATAAATATTTTTGCCCTCCAAAATTCTATAACAATAGCTTTATTTTTGGTTTCTTACAACCATAATTGTTTGCGTTAGTCTAACCAGGATAAAATAAACAGTTACTAATTTTATTCCATTGCATGAATTAACGAAACACAGTAAACATTTTTTGTTTGATTGTGTTTTTTAAATATTTCGATTATATTTTATAAAGCAATCAACAAAACTATTTACGCTTTCATTTAAAATTGCATATATAAAAAACAACAAGTTAAAACTAATGCGCATGTTCCTCTCCTCAATAATAAAAAAGGCAAAGTCTACTATGATTTAATTAGATTTAAATTTCCAAAGGGAAAACAACTAGTTTTTCGTTAGTTTAAAATTCCCTGTCTTTCATTGTAGGTCATTTTATTTTCAAAATACCCAACAAACAAATAGGTATTGAAGTTGAATAAAATTTATTTAAGTGTTTTGGATTAATGGTATGAAAAAGTAAAATAAAAATCATTGTTTTTTCTTGTATTCATTTTATTTTTGTATCAATTATTTTTAAAATAATTTAATTTAAATCAATACATGTTACTCTGCCAGAAAGGTAAACCGTTGTAGAAGAAAAACGTGTTCTTAACCGAGTTGTGAAAACTTGACCATTTTTGATTTTCCTGAAACTTGCCGTATAACTAGTATGGACAAAATAAAAACCACGATTTATTTTAAATTTTTTTAAAGTTTATAGTTTGAGCATAGGGGGCGCCCCAACATGCATGAAAAATTAAAATTTTGCTAATCCGAAGTAACATTGATATTAAATTGCTCAAAAACGGCTATACCGATTTCAACATACTTTTATTTGCTTAATAGGTGATTAGTTAATCTTTAGAAAAAAAATTAATTAAAATTCAATCAAAGATCAATTGAATTTGAATTTTTTTTAAAATAGTTCTATCCTTACTCTAAAATATTTCCAATTTACAAAGAGGCTGTATTTCGTATTCTTGAGATATTGAATTTTAAAGATTTTTAGTACGACTAAAATTTTAATTTTTCATAATGCTTCGGAACAATTTCCAATTAACAAAAACTTTTAGCTACAATTAAATTTTAATTTAACTTTTTTTTAAATAGTTCAATCCTTAACCTTAAAGAGGCTGTTTTTTGTTTTCTTGAGATACATATTTAATTTTAAAGATTTTTAGTCCGAAAAATTCCTGAAATTCTAATTTTTCATTATTTTTTTGAACATAAAATTTTAACCACTGAAGTTTGAAAAAATGAAATTCAAGAACACTAAATATAGCCTTTTTGTAAATTGGAAATACTTTAGAGAAGGGATAGAACTATTTAAAAAAAATTTAAAATTCAATTGATCTTTAAAAAATTTTTTAAAGCCGTCTTTAAAGCCATTTTTAAAAAGTTTTTTATTATTTTAATTTTAAAATTAATTAAAAAAGTTTGAATTAATTTTTTTCGAAAGATTAACTAATCCCTTATCTTATGGTTTCCTTATCCTTATGCCTTATGGTTTTCATCCCAATGTTGTGAAGTTGATTCAAAATTTTCTACCCAACCGATACATTTCGGTCTCCTTAGACGGATTTTCTTCTGAGTCTAAACTAGTTAGCGCTGGTGTACCTCAAGGCTGAGTATTGTCCCCAACCCTATTTTTGATTTATATCAACGAATTGTTGAAAATCACCAGCAACCCAATAAATAGTTTTGCAGATGATAGTACTCTGCACAAGCCCCTTCCTTCAAAAGGTAAAATGCACGAACGAATTAATCCCGTCCGGAGAGACATTGCCATAAATGTGAACAAAGACCTAAAAAAAGTCGCCAATTTGGTCGACCAAAACCTGGTCAATTTCAACTCTACCAAAACACAGCTGTTGATTGTTTCCAGATCAAAGACCGAGTTCCCCAAAGATATTTTATTCAATATGTGTGATGAATCAATAGGTGAATGTAAAAACATTCGTTTATTGGGTGTCACAGTTTCAAAGACCTACACTGGAACGCGCCTAAAACCTCGGCCTCCTAAATAGATGCAAAAAAATTTTCACTCCATACCAATTGCTCCATGTTTATAAGTCCTATATGCATTCCTGTATGGAGTACTGTTGTCAAGTTTGGGGTGCTGCTTCTGTTTCCATCTTGGCCCTCTTGGACTCTGTTCAAAAGCGGGCTATACGAATTGTCAGTGATCGAGCTTTGACATCAAAGCTTGATTCCCTACAACATCGTCGCACTGCTACTGACCTCGTTGTTTTTTACAAATATCGTCATCAACAGTGCTCAGATGAAATCAGCAGCATTATGCCTCAAACTTATTCTTACCCCCGTTCCACTCGGCAATCGGCTAGCGCAACCAGTCAAACGATCAAGATCCCGCGCCGTCATACTGGCAGATCGCAGAAAGACTTGTTTGTCCGAACTGCATACAAATGGAATAGTTTGCAGGAATCCATAGTCTCAGGTGGCTTCAAACCGCAGAGGTTTAAAAAAAGCGTTCATCAACACCTTAGAACGCAAGTTGATGTGGGACCTAGGTCTTAAAAGGTATTTATGTGTTGTTGTGACACATATTCTAAACCATAAAACACAACACTTTTTATTTAAAAAAAAAACAAAAAAAGTTTGTTGATATCGGTATAGCCATTCTTGAGCAATTCAATAATCATAAACATAACGTGCGGTTGCCTCACCTACACTACACCGTTATCCAAAGTTCAATCATTTTAGGGTTTGATTCACCATATCGTATCTATTTTTATGTTTTTTTATTCGCCATTTAATAATTCATAACTCCCTCTTATAGCGTCTCAGTTTTTTGTATGAGCATATATATCGCATATTCAAGACTTTGAAATCAGAAAGAGAATCGGAGACCCAGACACGTATTTCAAAATAGAATTTTACCTGAACGTGAAAAAGGACCAGACTACCAAATCGGAACGTGGAACGTGCGCAGCCTGCATGCTTCTGATGCTCTTATATAGAAAAAGAGGCTGAGAGGTATAGGATGGATATTATTGCTTTGCAAGACATTAGACAGTCGATAATCGGAAAATAAGATTTGGATAGTCACTCTCTATACTGTAGTGGTCATCCTTCTTGAAGAGAATTTGGAACTGGCTTTCTTGTTGGTGCACTCATACAAGAAGCCGTGATGAAATTCATCCCGGTCAGTGAGACGATCTGCTACCTACGTGTACGCGGTACATATAACAGTATTTCTTTTATTGTCTTGCATGCACCTACTGAAGCTAAGAACGTCGACGAGAAGGATAATTTCTACAAAGCACTGGAAGAGGTTATGAAAAAAACACCAACTCGCGACTTCATTATGGTTCTTGGTGACTTTAATGGGCAGGCTGGAAGAGATATCTCTTATGGAAATGTAGTAGGCCCCAACAGCATGCATTTTAACTCGAATGATAATGGTGAGAGAATGACTGAGTTTGCATTATCAAATAATTTGAGAATTGCCAGTACGTTCTTTCCGCATCGATCGATTCATAAGCAGACTTGGGTCTCACCGAATGGAAAAACTCGAAATCAAATTGATCACGTGCTAGTAACAGCACGTTTCTTTTCGAGCGTTCTGGATGTGCGATCCCTTAGAGGTGCATACATTGGAAGTGACCACTTCCTTGTATGTGCTACGATAAGGTTCCACTTCCCAAATCCAGGCATTCCAAAATTCAATCAACGGAAACTGCTCAAAGGTGCTGTTTTAAGCGCTGCTGATGGAATACTTGGACGACCACAAAACCACTCCCAGAAGCCATGTATGGATCAAGCATGCCTTGACTAGGGTTTGCAATACTGGTTAACCGGTTTACCGGTTAACCGGCAAATCGCTCAAAATACGGTAAATTTCTAAGTTTTTACCGGTTTCGGTAAAAACTAAACAAACTTATATTTATGCCAATTATGCTAATAAATTAACTATTATGATATTTTAAAGAAAATTAATTAATTTTTAATAAAATAGCATAAACTGGACCTATAACCAAACATATTTTAAGACATGAAAAAATCCATTGAAGAAACCACTCAAAAGATACGGTGAAATATTCCTATTTAATATTCTAACTGCTTACCACAAGTAAAAAATTGCAGATACATGATGTTCGTTCGTTCATGGCAAATACTGTTTTTGGAATCTGGTTCTTGCCATCTGATGAATGTTTAACGCTGTTGACCAACATGTTCAAATGTTCAAAATTAATAGAACAACACCAGCTCCACGCAGGAGAAATATAAACTGGCACGAACGAAGAGAGAATGGTGGAAGAGACGCTGTGAGGAAATTGAAAGCTTCAATAAGGAACATCAATCGCGTAACTTCTTTCAACAGGTTAAAACATTAAAAGAAGGGCCCTCAAACTAGATCGGCTGCTATTCAAAACGAAGAGGGGAAGCTACAAGTAGACGTTAAAAATATTTAAGATACTTGGGCCGCTTATTTTGAAATTTCTCAACTTAAGTGTCAAGTCGGGCGACGATCAAAGCTTATTCGTGCGTCAAATGTACAAGTAGACAAACCAACCAAAAGGAACTCGAAGCGGCGCTGTCAAAATTAAAACGCGATAAAGCACCTGGTATCGACGATATAACATCCGAAATAATTGTACATGGTGGTTAAACTCTATGCTTAAGATTGTTCAAACTTGTTCAAATGATCTGGAGGACTGAAACCATGCCACCGGACTGGAACACAGCTATGCTGATACCAATCCATAAAAAAAGTAATCGCCTACAATGTGCAAACTACAGAGGAATCGCTCTCCTTTGCACAGCATATAAGATCTTTTCCTACATTTTGCTATCAAAAATCAATCCTTTTGCAGAGCAACTATTTGGAGAATATCAGTGTGGCTTCCGGCGGGGCCGAGGTACTACCGATGCACTTTTCTCGATAAGGATGATTTTGGAAAAGTGCCGAGAGTTCAACATACATGTGCACCAACTCTTCATTGATTTCAGGCAGGCCTACGACTCTCTCGAATGTGAGACTTCATGGTCTGCTCTGGTGTCAATGGGAATGCCAGGTAAACTAGGTAGTATCACTATGCAAAATGACAGTACAGAACTCTCAATGCTGTGTACGAGTAGAGAACAAAATATCTAAGTTTTTTAAAGTCGGTGATGCTATCTCTCCTATACTTTCTAATTTAGCCTTGGAATATGTGTGCCGTCAAAAGAAACTACCGACTATTAACAATATCTTGTCAATAACCTCAGTACAGATGATTGCTTACGCTGATGATGTTGTCATCCTCGGCCGAAGTGAAGCTGTTATGAGTGAGACTTTCAAGTCGCTTGAGAGTGGTGCTAGAAACATTGGTCTGAAAATTAACTACAATAAAATCACACATATGAATGTTTCAAGAGAGGCTGAGAAGAAAGATTTGATGTGCGGCGATGAACGAATTGAGGGAGTTGAATCTTTTAAATATTTGGAATCAATGCTTGACTCAAACAACAGCATACTTACAGATATAAAAGCTCGAATCGCTGCAGGTTATTGAACTTTCTACTTAATTAAACCTCTCCTTGGATCACCGTATGTATCAACTAACACCAAGCTCAAGTTATACAAGACATTGATTAGTCCGGTTATGATGTATGGGTCACAAACGTGGACCCTTACACAAAATGATGAATCGCATTTATCTGTATTAGAGCGAAAGATCCTACGCTACATTTTTGATCCACTTAAGACAGGCGATGGAGAGTATAGAACCCGGTATAACTTTGAGATCAGAGACCTTCTTGGGGGTCCTGATATAATAAGTTGTATCCATTTTAATAGGATTGCTTGGTTTGGGCATGTTCTACGAGCCGATTCACAATCTGGAATGATTAGAAAAATGTACGTTAGTACCCCAGGGAGTGGGCGACCGCGAGGTAGATCACGACTACAATGGGAGACCGACGTAATAAACGACCTTAAAAAAATCGGCTGCCATTGTAATTATGGCGCTGTTGCGCATGACCGTGGTGAATATTCAAAGCCGATGAGCCTGGCAACGCTCCTACATGGAGCATGAACGCCGAGAAAAAAAAATAAATATCCAAGACTTTATAATATTACTTCGGTCTGAAAGACCTAAGTATTACATTTATGAGCCAAAAGTGAAATTCTTACCCCCACTTTTTTGGCATTTCTCGACGTTTTAGAACCTACTGATTCTAAAAAATAAAAAATAAAAATGTATGTCTGTCTGCCGGCCGGCCGTCCGGCCGTCATTACCTACGCTGCCGGGAAAACTGCTAGAGAGATTTCAAAATTTTTTTTTCTAGAAATAGGTATACTCAAGGGACAGGTCCGAAAGGACGATGTGTTCGATAACTGTACCGGAAGTGGTCCAAAAAATCATTAAGTGTGTCAAAAACAGCAAATTTTCATATTTTTGGCTTAAGAAACGTTCATTTTAAGTGATTACGAGTAGGAACATTGAATTTGGAGGAATCTTGATGGTAGGGATTGGTATGTGAGATCAAAAACTAGATTATTGCATTATAAGTTTGTCAAAAAAATGTTGTCAAGTGTGTCAAAAGAAAGATTTTTATTTATTTTTTTACCCAATTTTTTGGGAAAAAATAAAATCAATTATTTGTTTGAAATGAAATTTTATTATTATTATTGAGAATTATGGCATTATAAGTTTGTCAAAAAAATAATGTCAAGTGTGTCAAAAAATTATTTCATTTATTTTTTTACCCAATTTTTTGGAAAAAAATGCAGCTGTTTGTTTGACGTAAATGTAATCGAAAATGAAATTGGACATGGACATTTTTGAATTTGTTATAGTTTTTGAAATATTTTTGGAATTTTTAAAAAAGTTTGTATTTTTGATTTTGTAATAATTTTTGCAATATTTTTAGATTTCTGGAAAAAGTTTTAATTTTTAATTTTGTAAGAATTTTTGGAATATTTTTAAAATTTTGACAAATTTTAAATTTTTGATTTTATTATAATTTTTGGAATTTTGAAAACAATTTCAATTTTTGATTTTGTAATAATTTTTGCAATATTTTTAGAATTTTGGAAAAAGTTTGAATTTTGAAGAATTTTTGGAATATTATTGGAATTTAGAAAATGTTTAAATATTTGATTTTATTCTAATTTTTGGAATATTTTTGGAATTTTGAAAAAAGTTTCAATTTTTGATTTTGTTATAATTTTTGCAATATTTTTAGAATTTTGAAAAAAATAGAGTTTTTGAATTTTATATATATACATTTAGAATTTTGAAAAAAGTTTCAAGTTTTGATTTTGTAATAATTTTTGCAATATTTTTAGAATTTTGGAAAAGTTTGAATTTTTAAGAATTTTTGGAATATTATTGGAATTTAGAAAAAGTTTAAATATTTGATTTTATTCTAATTTTTGGAATTTTGAAAGAAGTTTGATTTTATTTAATTTTTACAATTTTTTTGGAATTTTGAAAGAAATATGAATTTGTGATTTTGTAATATTTTCTCGAAACGCTAAATGGAAAGGTTTTTGAGGAGTTTGCTGATTGTATCATCTTTTCACTAAATTATGTTAATATATGATCTGTTATGATTTTCCGGCAACGTATTGATGTTTTCTGGCAACGTATTGATGTTAGTTTTGTAATAAATTTCTAAACAGAGATAAAAATACAATGTACTTTAACAAAGAGTTATGTTTGATATACATCGCTGCCCAAAACTAAAAACCATGTCCTCAATAAAGTTGTTTACCGAAAACTATGTCAAAATCCTTAACCCAGACCGAAGTCTTGATGTCTCAGAGCTGTGAGATTTCAGCCCCTCAAGTTAGGTAGATTTCATATAAAAATCTACCTATTGCAATGGGCTTCATCTCGGAATTTCGGAAAAATTTTGATGCCAAACGACTATATGTGATAAGCGGAGATGGAAAAACAAAAAAAAAATTATATATATATACATATACATATATATATATATATATATATATATATATATATATATATATATATATATATATATATATATATACATATATATGTATATATATATATATATATATATATATATATATATATATATATATATATATATATATATATATATATATATATATATATATATATATATATATATATATATATATATATATATATATATTTATATATATATAATATATAATATATATATATATATATATATATATATATATATATATATATATATATATATATATATATATATATATATAACGATATGAGGTATAACGGAATTTAGCGGCACTCTCACGGTCGCATTTTTCAACCTACACCAAAATAATTTTCTGTGTATGTTGCGGCAAATAATGTCTTGGACAAGTTCGTGAACTGGCCATATCCTGGTACCGGTTAAGCGGCTAGAGCCTAAAAACTCAAATAATCTAGGGCGCTATAACTTCCGTTTGAATAACAATATTTTAATAAAATTTAAAAATATTGAATATTTGAACCTTTTTTTATCATTTTTATCCAGATGACCACTTTGGCGTTTCAGGTTCCTCAAAAATCAGCTGTTTTAAAAATTTACTAAACTTTGCTGTCCTTGATCTAGCTGAAATGGCCAAGCTCATATTTGAAAACTTTTTTTCACGTACTTTAAATATAAATCTTTCCAAAATTTTCAAAAAAAATAGTTCAAGTTTAACGGTTGAGACCCTAGGTCTGTTGAAATGAAAACAAACGCAAAAGGCAATGCTTTCATCATGTTTCAGTTTATGTTATTTAAATTCATCTTAGCTTTTAAACATACTTTTCAATTATAGCCTCAAAAAATTTCAGCTTTCTAACCCAAAAGGTTCCATTTTTATAAGCGTTATAATGAAAAAAATATCAAGCCATTTAATACCATAGAAAAATTATCAAAATCTCTTTTGTTTTTATTTTTTTTACTAAGTAACCGTTTGAAAAAAGATTAAATAAGAACAAAAAACACAACAACAAAAGATGATTTTGAAATAAAATTATTTGATAATGTTTGATCATAAATTATGTGTGATGGTATAATTGTAGTTGTGATGTAGTTCATTTGATCTTTGGTGGATTTAATATGTTATTAAAAGTAGTTTAAACCAACTTAAATAAAACTGTTCCGAAATTGTATTGATGGAGTTAGTTCGGATAATGTATTTAATTTGGTTCGATAATTTTTTTGAATTATTCTGTTTCTACTTATATTTTTTATTTAAACTAATCTGACTTATCTAATTTCATTTGGACACAAAACCGTCTGACCCCGAAATCTACCTATTTCTAGCGGATGTACCTGCCGCTTGGATTTTTTTTTATTTCAAATCAAAGCATAAATGTTTTCCTAAGTAAACTTGCTCCAACGATTAATAAATTTTAGTAATTTCAAAAGTAATTTCGTTATACATCAAACTTCTCCGAGCATTAAAAATTTATTAAATTTGTATAAAAACACGTTTCCTGTTCAAAGTTTAACTAAACATAATATTAGCTGGATGTTTAAATATTAAATAAATTTTTCCATAAAAACATAACTGTTTGTTCTAGAAATACATATTTTTTATGCTTTGAGTAGAAAAAATCGATTCTCCGGTTGGTTAGAACTTTTTTTTTACGAATTACTCAAAATTTCAATTACTCGATAAACACATTTACCAAGGACATTTACCAAGGATTATTATCAATTAACTGATGTAAAACAAATTACAAATTAAAAAATATTGATGAATAAGAAAAAATGCATTTCACTGAAGATTTTTGATAGAATAAAAATATTAAATTCATGCTCCAGCAAAATTACGCTCAAGGCATCTTTGCGAACCAGTTGAATTACTTTACAAAATAGGTAATTTAAATTGTCTGAGAAAAATGATGTATGTATTCCAAAAATGTGAAATTCGGTTCAAAAAATTACGCTAAAGGATAAAGAATATTTTTTTTGTACGAACCGTAAACGTTGAAAACGTACACAATTCTAAATAGCTTTTGAAAAGTGATTTTGTGAGATTGAAAATATGTATGTTCTGCTCAATTCAAGCCCAACTATGATTTACACGATTATTTTATTTGCCCATTTAACTCATTTGACCAGCGACGTGATAAAATGCTTAGTACGCTTCAGTCCTAGTACGGTCCGGTCTTATCCGGTAAAAATAAAACACAAAATGCACTAGAAAGGTGACATCACAACAGGCACCGTTCTAATTAAGCTTAGTGGATATTTTGTTAGGCAGAAAATTTTTCACATCTCTGCAAGTAAGTCAAGAAGTTTGCGGTCGAAAAATAAAAAAAATTGGTTTGGATTAGAAACCTTTCATATGACACCACAATCGTTAAGGTTAAAACAATTATTTTTTCTACTTTCAACCCATACGAATAACATTTTTGATGACAAACCCACCGCTATAGTTTTGGTTCAATCTTTCCACACATATCCTATATCTGTGAACTTGTTCAAATTTTTGGTGTTGTTATGTTCGGAGATAGGGAGGAGGAACAGAAAAGAAACATGTTTTTGGGGTAATAACTCAAGTAAAATGAAAATGTGTTTGTGTACGCATTTGTATTTGCAAATGCGTACACAAAACAAATTTTCATTTTACTTGAGTACCCCAAGCGTCAATTTTTTCGCCATTTTTTTAACGATACAACTTAAATGCACAAAAATCAGAGCTCAAAATTTAAATATTTGACATATAAAAAATAATATCAATTTTCATAATTTTTTTAATATTAAAAAAAAATAAATTTAAATATCAGTAAACCGACATGAAACATACCAAACAAAAAATATTAAATAAATGTAATAATTTTTTTAAATTATTAAAATAATTTTTCAAAGCGCCCGTTTATTTATTGTGTTTGTTTTCATTACCTTCGCAAGAAAATTTCTTTCGCACATAGTTTTAGATGAAAATGGATAAAATTCATCAATTTAATCATACAAAAGTAATATTATCTGATAAACAGTTAAATGAAACCAGCCATTGTAAAACATAAAACTACTTTTTCACTCTACATTTTTATATTCTTTGTTTTTATTATAATTAGTATTAAACAAATTTCGTTTGGCTTCATTTTTTATTATCCGTGAGACAGGTGCTTAACATTTGTGTGCATGTATGTGCTAAGGCGTTTTCTGACATATTCACGGTATGGTGCACATCATGTGCATGACATGTATTATGCACAATTTTGGCACGGGTATTTTGTATCATGCACAATTAATGCACCTTTCATGAATTTTTTCAAATGGGGGTTCAGTATTCAGTATTCAGTTTTCGGGTTCAGTATTATTTATTTACGCCCTATATGTTCCATATAAAAACGTAAGCTGCCAACAAATATCCCTCTCACCTGTTAATTTCATTAATTCATTCAGTTTTATGGTTGGCTTTCACTTAAAGACTGAATTTAATCGATTTGACTCAACTACTCAACACACAGGTTAAGTACATCGTATATTGAAATAAATTATTCCAATATAAAATATAGGATGTGTGGTATTACAACCTTATTTGAACCACTGTATATTTTTTCTTTAGGCTTGATTATTATTTTCCCTCATTTATTTTCATTGCTTCATTTCGATTTTTAAGTAATTCAATCCATTTATATTCTAATCTTTCAAGTTATTAAAGAAAAATACGAAGGGGCCGAAATCACTCAGCTCTGAGATATCAAGACTTCGGTCTGGGTTAAGGATCTTGATGTAGTTTTCGGCAAAAAACTTTTATGAGGACATTGTTTTTAATTTTGGGCAGTATAATATATGTATATAAAACATAAAACTCTTTTTTAAAGTACAAGTATTTTTTATTAAACACAATCAAAAATTCATATTTCTCTCAAAATCCAAAAAATATTCTAAAAATTAAAATAAAATAAAAAATTTAAACTTTTTTTAAAGTTCTAAAACATTCCAAAAATTATTAGAAAATCAAAGATTGAAACTTTTTTCAAAATTCTAAATATATTGCAAAAATTATAACAAAATCAAAAATTCAAAGTTTTTCCAATATTCTTAAAATATTGCAAAAATTATAACAAAATCAAAAACACAAATTTTATTCAAAATTCCAAAAATTATAATAAAATACAAAATTTAAATTTTTTCAAAATTTTAAAAAAATTGCAAGAATTAATAATTCAAAAATTCAAACTTTTTTCAAAATTCTTAAAATATTCTTAAAATTATAAAATTATTCTTAAAATTATAACAAAATCAAATGTACAAACTTTTTACAAAACTCCAAAAATTATAATAAAATCAAACATTTAAACTTTTTCAAAATTCTAAAAATATTCCGAAAATTTTTACAAAATCAAAAATTGAAACTTTTTACAAAATTCTAAAATTATTGCAAAACTTTTTAATTCACAAATTTAAAAATTCAAACTTTTGCCTGAAAAATATTGCAAAAATTATAATAAAATCAAAAATTGAAACTTTTTCAAAATTTTTAAAATTATTGCAAAAATTATAACAAAACCAAAAATACAAACTTTTTTTAAAATTCCAAAAATATTTAAAATATTATAACAAAATTCAAAAATAAAATTTTTTTTCAAAACTTAAAAAAATATTTCAAAATCAAAAATTAAAACTTTTTCCAAATCAAAAATTCAAAAATTTTTTTCCAAAATTCTAAAAATATCGCAAAAATTAAATTATAACAAAATTAAAATACAAACTTTTTTCAAAATTCCAAAAATATTTCAAAAATTATAACAAAATCAAAAATTATAACAAAATGAAATGTACAAACTTTTTTCAAAATTCAAAAATTATAATAAAATCAAACATTTAAACTTTTTCAAAATTCTAAAAATATTCCGAAAATTTTTACAAAATCAAAAATGAAACTTTTTACAAAATTCTAAAATTATTGCAAAATTTTTTAATTCACAAATTCAAAAATTCAAACTTTTCCAGAATTCTAAAAATATTGCAAAAATTACAATAGGATCAAGAATTGAAACTTTTTCAAAATTCTAAATATATTGCAAAAATTATAACAAAATCAAAACTGCAAACTTTTTTTAAAATTCCAAAAATATTTAAAAAATTATAACAAAATTCAAAAATAAAATTTTTTTTCAAAACTCAAAAAATATTACAAAATCAAAAATTGAAACTTTTTCTAAATCAAAAATTCAAAAAACTTTTTCCAAAATCTAAAAATATCGCAAATATAACAAAATTAAAAAACCAAACTTTTTTTAAAATTCCAAAAATATTTCAAAAATTATAACAAAATTAAAAATTTCCATGTCCAATTTTATGTTCGATAACATTTCATGTCAAACAAATAGTTAATTTCATTTTTTTCCAAAAATTGAGTAAAAAAAATGAAAATAATTCTTTTGACAACATTTTTTTTGACAAACTCACAATGCAATAATCTAGTTTTTGGTCTCAAAAAACCAATCCCGACCATCAAGATTTCTCCAAATTTAATGTTCCTATTCGAAATCACCTAAAATGAAGTTTTTAAGCAAAAAATATGCAAATTTCCTTTTTTTTGACGCACCTGACGATTTTTTGCCACACTTCCGGGACAGCTATCGAACACATCGGCTCTTCCTATTGATGAGTATACCTATTTTTAGAAACAAAAATTTTGAAATCCCTCCAGCGGTTTTCTAGATTTCGTCGGTTGTGACGGCCGGCAGACAGACATACATTTTTTTTGCTTGTTTAGAATCAGTAGGTCCTAAAACGTCGAGAAATACCAAAAAAGTGAGGTTAAGAGTTTCGTTTTTGGTTTGAGAATTTTTTTTTCTTTCAGACCGAAGTAATTATTATTTTACTTGCTTTGCACATATATTTGTAGTTACTCATATTTTCATTATAAAACCAACAGACATACAATCATCAAAACATTGTATGTGTTTCATAAAACATCATAAGAAATCTTATATATAAGAATTAAGATAACTAACAAAACACAAACCAACTTTTTTGTTTTGATATTACTTTTGAAGTACATATCAAAACTAAACTTTGTTACCCACTTTGATTCCACCTTTTTTAATTTTTCCCCTTAAATTCTGAAGAAAATAAACAAAAATAAAATTTTTAAGTTTAATTTAATTTACAAAGTTTTCCTTATAAATCAGCTTTCAAGAAGATATTTTAAACAAGGACTCATATATCTAGAATGTTTATATGTAATGCACACGTATTACAAAACAAATTTTAGTAATCTTATTTAGTAGGGAAATAGTTAAAAGGCAAACAAACACCATTAAAAAAAGAGAATTTTTCCGAAATGTCTAAATTTGTGAAATTACGAGTACATATTTGAATTTAATATGTAGTTGAGCATATAATAGATAGTACCATGCATATACGTCGTAAAACGCTTTAGCACATATATATGCACACACATTTCGGACGCATGTTTCAATAATAATAAACAAAAGAATGGAAGAATGAAAAAGAATTTTTAAATTTTGTAAAATGGTTGGTTTCATTTAACTTTGTATGAGATAATATAACTTTCGTAATATTATATTGATAAATTTTATCTTATACTTTCATCTAAGATTATGTGCGAAATAATTTTTTTTGTGATGGTAATGAAAACACACATAAAAAACAAACGGGCACTTTGAATAATAAATTTTAGAGATTTATAAAAATTATTATATATTTAGGGTCTGGTTGGTTTATGGATATTTATTGTATATTTTGCTGCAAGAGGAAATGCAATTTTTTCTATGGAGGTATATGATATTTATTATATGAATTGCTCTCTACTATAATTATAAATATTAATGATATTGTTACGGTTATAGCAAAATCATAACAAAACACAACAACAAATATATGAAACGAATAGTGTTGTTGTTGTTTTCTTAGAATTAGGTTCAACATGAAATAAAAGATTTTATGAATCAAATCAACATAACATAAAATAATCGAATATTATAATATTTTCTCAAGGTTTCTAAAAAGTGACCTCGAATGGTCGAGAATTATGCAGAATTGCATATAAGGAAATTACCTATTGTAGTGTAGTTTAAATTAAATTTATTTTAAACCTTTAACGGTAAAGTTAAAATTATAAAATTGCTTTTTAAATTAGCTTTTGTGAATAAAGTTTTAAGTGTTGTTTGAGTAAAAATATTTTGTGTATTATTTTGAACGTTATTTTCCTGGAAATTTCTACATAAGCCGTTGGAGTTTTGGAGCTGTTGAAAGAATATTCTAGTTAGGAATATTATTTGCTGTATTGTATCCTGTTGTTGTGGAACAATTAAGGAGTTAAATACTTAATAAAACCTGGTGTGTTTGCTAACTAATCAGTAATCGAACTCAGAAAGAGATTGGGAATTGCGTTTATCGAATTGTGAATTAGGCCAATTCGAAGGAAGTTTGGAAAAACGTAACAATATTTATTACAAAATTCGTATTTTATTTTTAATGGTTGCTTTAATAATAGACGAGGAAATAAAGCACTAAACCTAAGCAAATTGGCAGAGTAGGATGGATCGAGATGCGGTTTTTTGCATTCGATTCAGGAAGCCGTCAGGAAAGTTTGTGAACATAGTCACTTTTCGGCAAAAAACCTATGGAGTACCTAGGGGCCAATGCGGGTTATATACACCTCATCTCCTTGAACTTTCCATAAATTCAGCTCGAAATTGATCGAAGCTCGTTACTTGGGGGTTTTTGGGGTCGCTGAACACGAATATGATGTCGGCGATGACCCTCGGAGTACCTCGGGCCCAGGGCGGGTATGTCTAACTCATCTCATGGAACTTTACATTAATTCAGCTAGACATTGATCGAACCTCGTTGCTGGGGAGGTTTTAGGGCTGCTGAACACGAATATGATGTCTGCAATAACCTTCGGGGTACCTAGGCGCCAGAGCGGGTTATATACACCTCATCTCCTGGAACTTTCCATAAATATAGCTCGAAATTGATCGAAGCTCGTTACTCGGTCGTTTTTGGGGTCGCTGAACACGAATGTGATGTCAGCGATAACCTTCGGAGTACCTATGGCCCAAGGCGGGTATGTCTAACTCATCTTCTGGAACTTGCCATAAATTCAGCTCAAAATTGATCGAAGCTCGTTATTTAGGGGTTTTTGGAGTCGCTGAACACGAATATGACGTCGGCGATGACCCGTAGGGTACCTAGGGCCCAGGGCGGGTATGTCTCACTCATCTCCTGGAATTTTCCAAAAATTCAGATCGAAATTGATCGAAGCTCGTTGCTCGGGGGTTTTTGGGGCCGCTGAACACGAATATGATGTCTGCGATGACCTTCGGAGTACCTAGGGACCAGGGCGGGTTATAGACACCTCATCTCCTTGAACTTTCCATAAATACAGCTCGAAATTGATCGACGCTCGTTACTCGGGGTTTTTGGGGTCGCGCTGAAGACGAATATGATGTCGGCGATGACCCTCGGAGTACCTAGGGTCCAGGGCGGGTATGTCTAACTCATCACCTGGAACTTTCCATTAATAAAATAAAATAATATAATAAAAAAATAAAATAATCGATTAAATAAAATAATCGAGTTTTATTTATGGAAATTTTCAGGATATGAGTTAAATATACCCGCCCTGCAACCCAGGTAATCCGAGGGTCATCGCCGACATGATATTCGTGTTCCGTGACCCCAAAAACCGCCGATTAACGAGCTTCGATCAATTTCGAGCTGTATTTATGAAAAGTTCCAGGAGATGAGGTGTATATAGCCCGCCCTGGCCCCTAGATACTCCGACGGTCATCGCAGACATCATATTCGTGTTTAGCGGCCCCAAACCCCTCCAGTAACGAGCTTCGATAAAGTTCGAGCTAAATTTATGGAAAGTTCCTGGAGATGGGTTAGACATACCCGCCCTGGGCCCTAGGTACTCCGAGGGTCATTGCCGACATCATATTCGTGTTAAGCGACCCCCAAAAACCCTCAAGTAACGAGCTTCGATCAATTTCGAGTTGAACTAATGGAAAGTGCCAGGAGATGAGTTAGACATACCCGCCCTGGGCCCTAGGTACTCCGAGGGTCATCGACAACATCATATTTGTGTTCAGCGACCCCAAAACCCACCGAGTAACGAGCTTCGATCAATTTCGAGCTGTATTTATGAAAAGTTCCAGGAGATGAGGTGTATATAACTCGCCCTGGCCCCTAGGTACTCCGAAGGTCATCGCAGACATCATATTCGTGTTCGGCGGCCCCAAAAACCCCCAGTAACGAGCTTCGATCAATTTCTAGCTGAATTAGTGTAAAGGTCCAGGAGATGAGTTAGACATACCCGCCCTTGGCCCTAGGAACTCCGAGGTCATCGCCGACATCATATTCGTGTTCAGCGACCCCAAAAACCCCCAAGTAACGAGCTTCGATCAATTTCGAGCTGAATTAATGGAAAGTTCAAGGAGATGAGGTGTCTATTACCCGCCCTGGACCCTAGGTACTTCAGAAGTTTTTTGCCGAAAAGTGGCTATGTTCACAACTTTCCTGACGGCTTCCTGAATCGAATGCAAAAAACCGCATATCGATCCATCTTACTCTGCCAATTTGCTTAGGTTTGGCCTATTTTTGTGCTTTATTTCCTCGCCTATAATCACTTCTCGTCTAATTGAAATCATTCGAAGCTCTATGTCTTTTTCGGCTCATAACGAGTATAATTCAGTAAAAACAACGTATAACTAAGTAAGTTTCCACCATTATGGCTTGGCAACAAAACCAACCATGCGTGTTTCAAAAATATAATTTTTTATCAGTTTGAATGGTAGTGACTAGTGAGTGATGATTTTTAAAATTACTTCCTAATACTAAGAACAGTCGGCAAATATCAGGCAAAAACAGATAATAAATCGTGCTGTGAGAAAAACATTTTGCGCCAAATTAAGGTTTTCAGTGAAGTTTTTCCCTCTGGATTCAACTTCAGCTACTTCAGTTGGGAAATATCTGGGCCAATTAAATCTCATTTTTTACAAAAGTCTTTGAATTAAAATGTGTTGTGAAGTAGGAATTACAATGTGTGTCGCAGCAAAACATTTACTTCTTTTAGACTTCAGTCCCTCAACGTGTGTTCCGTGGTGTTTATAAACGCAATTTTTTTCTTTCATGTGTTTGCTTTAGTAGAGCAATATTTCATGAAACGTGCAGGAAATAAAAATAAATTATGAGTTGAAAGGGAGGATGCTACCGTTTACTGAATATAGTTAAAGAAAAGCTTTTGGGCCCTTCGTTAAGCTCGTGCTTCAAACTTCACACTCGCGTGAAATGCGTACAATTTTAGCATCGTTAAATAATATACTGTTGTTGTTGTGCTATTGTTCTAAAGTCTAATTATACATATATGTATCCATAACTAGATATATTTAATTCTCAGAATGAATTAAAAACATTTATGCTGAAATGGATGTGTGATGTTAATTATATTAATTAAACAACTCTAATTTGTATAATTTTGATGTTTGTCACGTAAAAATAAAGCTAACAGATTATTTTTGGTTCATATTGTATACCAAGAATTGAGGTGTAGTAAAAATAACAAAACCTCTCAATTATTTAAAATTTTTTTACTGCACTACAATTGACAATTGGATAAGTAATGCAATCTATTTGAAAGTTGTTTAACAAAGGCAATACATTGAAGGTTTTTGTAAAGCTGTAAACTTTTTTGGCATATTATTAGAACTTTGTCCACACTACATTTTACAGTAGAAAGTGATTTTATGAAACTTTTGGAAATGATATAAATCAATATGTTGTGAAAATGATTAACTTGAGATGTATAACAGTGAACATAATAGTGAATATAACAGAAGTGGAATGAAGTTAACAACTATTTCCATGAAATAAACTCATTTTGGTCTATGATTTTTTATTTAAAAAAAAAGTATATGAGTTGGTTGAACTAAACCGAACAGATTTGGACAAAATCTGACCGACACATTTTTGATTTGGCTGAATTTTGTTTTACAGGTTTCAAATCGAAAAAAAAAGATATACGGGTTCGAGGATTTTTTTTTTTTGGAAAATATGGCGATTCTAAATTTCGAGAATTTCGTGATTTTTGGCTTGACGAGTTATTTTCAAAAAATCATAACTTCGGTTTTATTAAAGATAGAAACTTTTGTTTTGATTTATTTGAAATTAAAAGATGCTAGTTTAAAAAAAAATAAACTTAATAAAAGTTATTGACAAATTCTTATTGTTATGAACAAACAAAATGTTCAAATCGTTTTTTCTTTTTTTGTTTTTTAAGATAAATAGAGCGGATCTAAATTTCGAGAATTTCGTGATTTTTGGCTTGAAGACTTTTTGTTTCCAAGATTTATAACTTCGGTTCTTGTAAAGATAGACACTATTCTCCTGTTTTATTTTAAAGTTAAAAGATGGCATTTAAAAAACTGTTATTTATAAAAATTATTAACAAACTCCTGTTATAAACAAATAATATGTTAAAATCGATTTTCAGTCATAATCTAACAAAAATAAAGAGTGTTTAGTACAACCATCGTATTCTCCGTTCAATTTTCTATTAAAAACGTATTTGTATTTATAGAGAAACGATTCTTACTGTTAGAAATAAACTAATTTATTGAGCGCGGAACGACAAAAAATTTCACAAATTTTTGTCGTCCCGCGCTGGAAAAATTAACTTATTTGTAACAGTAAAACTCATTTCTCCATTAATAAGTTTTTTATTGAAAATTGAACGTAGATACGATGGTCATACTAAACACTCTTTATTTTTGTTAGATAATAACTAAAAATCGGTTTTAACATTTTATTTGTTTGTAAGAATAGGAGTTTGTTAATAATTTTTATAAATAACAGTTTTTTTTATTAAAATCCATCTTTTAGCTTTAAAATAAATAGACAAAAAGTGTCTCTCTTTACCAGAACCGAAGTTATGACTTGGAAAATAAGTCTTCAAGCCAAAATCACGAAATTCTCTAAATTTAGATCCACTCTATTTCCTCTAAACAAAAAAGAAAAAATCCTTGGCGAAGTATTTCTTTTTGTTTATATAGAACCAGTAAAAAGCCAGTTTTCAGCTGAATCAAAAATTTCCTAGCCATATTTTGTCCTAATCTGTTCGGTATGTAAAAGAATGACCCATATATGGAATTTTTTATGTCCCGCGCTCGAAAAATTAATTTATTTCTTACAGTAAAAATCATTCCTCCATTAATTAAAAATACGTTTTATATAGGAAATGAAACGGAGATGGTCATACTAAAACTAATTTCGTGGGTGGGACATTGACTAAAGATCGATTTGGACATTTGATTTGTTTATAACAATAGAAATTTGTTAATAACTTTTATTAATTTTACTTTTTTTTAAACTTACCATCTTTTAACTTTAAGATAAAACAAATTAAAGTTTCTATCTCTAATAAAACGGAAGTTATGAATATTTGAAAATAACTCGTCAATCCAAAAATCACAAAATTCTCAAAAGTTAGAACTGCTATATTAAAAAAAAAAATCTACGAACACGCATATCTTTTTTTCGATATAAAACGTGTAAAAAAAATTTCAGCAAAAATCAAAAATGTGTCGGTCAGAAAGGTGTTCGCTTTGTAAAAGAATGACCCATAAACATACCTTTAATTGCTCCATTAACTCGTGTGGTTACGTCAACTATACGATTCTAACCTTTACAGCTGTTGAATCAAGGGTTCAATTTACTATATTGGCTCTCGTGACGAGCTTGAGACAACCTCATATCGTTTTCTAGGGTTCCGTTTTTTATACGGAACACTATTGATGAAAGTAAATCGTGTTTTTCACACTATTTCGATTATCTCGATTACTATAAATCCAATGAACCTGAAATTTGGCGTGCGTATAAAACTAATCTATCCACACAAAATCATGAGTTGAAAAATAAATAAAATGGTTTTCGCTTGGTTAATAGGGCTACGATGTGAGGCCTTTGAGAAAATACATTTTTATATCGAGTCAAGTAGGGTATCATATGAAAGGGCTTCACTTCAGTATTTCTAAAAAACCATTTTTCCAAAACCACCATTTTTTGTGTAATTCTAAGTAATGGCATTTTCAGTAT